>VZRN01001778.1:184403-196893 GCA_013397935.1 Dasyornis broadbenti | reverse complement strand
GAAATGAGGATGCTAGTTCTCTTTCTCACACATTTGAAGAAAAAATAGAATGACCAGCAGAGGAGGCCACTTCCCTCAAGAAAGATGTGCAGGTAGAAAGGAAGAACACGATCCCTAGGTCAAGGAAAGTAACCCACCCAAATCAGCTGAAAGGAGTTCCTTCCTCGAAATACATGTTGGTGAGCTCAAACACTTCTGGTCTTGAAAAGAAACTGGTAAATACAATCCAGGACACAACTACCACAAAGATACAAGCTATTTTCACAGAACCTTGTCCACAGCATTAAAAACTTTTCACCTAGTCAGAACAGCTCGTAGTATTGCCTTGCAGGACAAAGTTTAGCAGGATACACTTATTTCTAGAAATTCTCTAACACCTTCTTAATGATATAAATAACCTCCTTCAAACTTATGTAGTCCAGTGTTAAGGCTGCAGCCAATGCTAGTTGTATCCAGTATGCTGATACCTGTGATTCACTGAACCATGAACCATTCAGCCATCCTTAAATGAGGGAACTGTATCATGTAATTGCCTGTGCCACAAACAGTTGCTCTGAAATAGTGTAGTATTTTAGATGGGAACTGAATTCTTGTTTAGCCACCCTGAAGGTAAATAATAAAATAACGAACAAACTTCATTTTTGAAGTAAAGTTGACCAAACGTTCTGAAATTTTGTAGCAAACAACAACTTAAAATTAGGATATTTCCTTAGTAGGACTGCTTTATAATACTGATGAATTGATATTTGCTAGACAAAAATAGCCTCTGTTTCTGAGAGAAAGAGCAAGAGAGCAATAACTTCCCTCCCCCCACCCCTTTGTTATCCATTTCTAGATCTACAGCCACTGCAAGCACAACATCTCCTGTACCCTGCTCTACCTTCCTGACTCCATACAGGATATCCACTCCAAGGCAGCCTTCTTTCATAGCACAAAACGTTTCAATATTCTCATATATGTCTTATCTGTCTATAAAATTACTTTCTGCAAAACTATGTGTTCTCCCAAAGCCAGGACAATGTCCATGGCATCTCTTTCGTACCAGAAAAGGACATGTGCAGAAACCTACATTTAAGCAAATACCAGACAATGTAAGTGAGGCTGATAAGAGTCTAGAGATGTATATACATACCTAAAATTTAGCTTTGCTCTTGATCTGATTCATAGACATGAGAAGTCTCTGTTCCCTATTGACAAAACAGAAATCCTAGTCCTAAATTTGGTGCCTAAAATTAGGCAGTGTGAGCACCCTTGCAGCCATCAAGAAACTACACTATTATTCTTCCAACCAGTTGAAACTGCTCATCTCTTGCAGACTTTTCTGTTTACCCTGCCAGATCTCTTATTAATCTAGAAAAGTTTTGCCAGCGACACTGACCATGGGCATTGCCATCTCCAGCAGGGCCTTGCAGGACTGGCTGATGCAAGTAGCAAGACCAGCATCCACACTGGGATAAACTGCAACTAATCACTTAGTGCTCGCAGATGGATTATGAGAATTAAATAGTTAAGGCTTTCATAGCATTTTCAACATATCTATGGCACTACAGTACAGCACAGAACATCGCAGAAATGGCTTTTCCAATAAAAAGCAATCATGCTGCATGTTTACAAGAAGTCCCCACAAGGCATTCCTCTCATCTTCCGACTTTAATGTATTCAGCATCTCCAGTAACACTGCAAGGCAACACCTCCTTTCTGGATTTAAAAAAAAAAAAAAAAAAAAAAGCCAAGAGGAAAAAGCTGTTTTAGGCATCTGCAGTCCTACCTACTGCCACAAACAGCTCTTTCTAGCCAAGGTGAGATATGCTGGATATGGATGATGAAAAGCCTTTTGTAGAAAGGCTAAGACATGTAACAGAAACAACTGCATTTTTCCCTGCCCCTATATAATTCAGTAGCATTAAATGCAAGGAAACAATATCACTCAAAGTACAGTATCAGAGAATCACAGAATGGGTAAGATTGGGAGGGACCACAGTGGGTCATCTGATCCAACCTTCCTGCTCAAGCAGGATCATCCTAGAGCACATGGCACAGGATTGCAACGAGACGATTCTTGAATATCTCCAGTGAGGGAGACTCCACAACGTCTCTGGGCAACCTGTTCCATGTGTGGTCACCTGCACAGTAAAGAAGTTCTTCCTCATGTTCACGTGGAACTTCCTGTGCATCACTTTCTGCCCATTCCCTCTTGTCCTATTGCTTGGCACCACTGAGCAGAGCCTGGCTCCATCCTCCTACCATTTGCCCTTCAGATACTTACATGATTAGTGTATTCTCTTCATCTACTTGAAAAGAGGTTCTGATAGATTACCTAAGCTCTGTGAGTCTGTCAAAAATACAAAGTCTTAAAATCACTATCCATTAACCTCGAGGACAGAACAATTAAGAGTGCTGGAAGGAGCAGGAATACAGATTCTGCTTTCTAGTTTGCTTAACTTGTAAATATATCTTCTTAATGTCACATCATTTTGCACAAGTAGATACAAAAACATTTGTAAAAATAATCCTTTGTATTAAGATATTAAAAACATATCAACCAGACAATACAAATCATGGCTAGGAAACATCCTTCTGTCAAAAGAAAAAAAAAACCCAACCAGTTTATTCTGACAGTTTCTGGGGATCTTTGATATCAAAGCCTTTTTATAAGACACTGACAGTCATCAAGTGGATGTTTGTCAAAGTACATTTTCCAGATGTCTAAATAAAGCTGGTTTACTTTGATGACTTTTATACTGATAGCTAAAGGTAGAATACAGGCGTTCCTTCTATTTGCAGCTCTTTACTTCAATGGCTTGCAAATTTGCTTTAATGCTCCATCTATTTTTGTTGTGTTTTTTGACAATTAATTATTAAAAACATCATAAAATGCTGAAATCCCTCACTGTATACTTTAGGGAAAAAAAAAAAAAAATCAAAACTCTCCTCTGGCTTGCATACTTACAACAGCAGAAGTAGCAATAGTGAGGATGGGATGGCACAAGGTGGTCACGCCACAGGACAAACTCCAGGGCATGTAATGAAGTGTTTAACCCTGTTCCTTTGAAACACAAGAAAACCCTGGCATTGATTTCAGCAGGAGCAGGAACAGCCCCTCTGCAAAAGGCTTTGATTGAGACAATCAGCTGCCTCATTCCCCATAGCCCCATGTGCCAAGGGGCAGGGAGCAGACCTGCACACCTGCACTGCCACTCGTTTGCTTCCTGCACAGTGCAAATGTTTTGGGTGCACAGAAGATCTCCACACATTCCATGGAAATCCCTCCTGTCTGTCTACTTTAATTCCACTTGGTCTGGAGGCAAGTTTTGGCCTGCAAGTAAGAGATTTTCTTTTTTTAAAATCACAATATATACTATGAAAATTAACCTTCTTCTGACAATTTTTCTTTTTTTTTGGTGGTTCACAAGTTCTTTTCTTACACAGCTCAAATAAAACACATTTATTTTAAAACAGTGGAAGACATTGCTGTACAAAGTAAATCTACTTACAAAGGTACCAAACTGTGTTATCAATAGTTACATCTCACAAGCTAATCCAAATAGTTTAAAAAAGAGGGTTACTGTGCCCAGCATTTTTTATAAATATTTATCTCAGTTTACATAAACCAGGATTTAAGGAATGGAAAAAAGCAAAGCCATCTCCATGTGGTGACATTTTTACTCTGTTTTCTCTGTATTTATAATTTAACTGATGAGGACAAATTGACTTATTCTTCATTAGTATCCAGTCAGAAAAAAAAAAATAACTTGGCTGCTAAGTACGGGCTGAAGCATAAATAACCCTGCAGAATGCCTGCAGAAATTAACCGAGTGAGCTGAGCTAAAAACAAGGGACTGTAAAGAATTCCCTATCTGTAAGGAGAGCATGCAATAACTCTGTGTATGTGTTGATGGGAACCACAGCAAGGCCCTGTGGACCCCAGCACCATTCACACACACCAGAGAGGTTTCTCCTTGCCCAGCAAGAATTTATTTGCACCTTGATGTCACAGCCAGTTCCTAATCCGTGCTGCACTTCCTGGAGACACGCTTGCAGAGCACTGCAGTGATGGGGCATTTTAACTAAATACCATTCCTAAACAGATACAATTCTAGGAGAAGACACCAAGGACCTCTAAAGCTACAACTCGTGCTGCTGCAGCCTTGGCTGGAGAGTTGCCCCTGCTCCACCATACACAGAGTACAGAGGGGGACAGTAAAACACATCCGTGGATGCACAGAGAATAGGAGGATATCCATAAAGGCATATATACAACCCCAAAAGTTCACGTGTAGGGAACTACACCTGCAGTTTGAACACCATGAGATGAGATGGTTTCCCTAAGTCACATGCACTTTGAAAAGCATTACTGGCAAATCAAGCTGTTTCATGAATACTTAAGTCCCAGAGAATCATAAAAGCTAACTTCTAGTAGTTTTTTCTTAAGCAGAAAAGATATTAACAACCTTCTTATTCAATCATAGCTAGTTCATGAGATATGAATTTAGAAAGTGAAGTAATGTTTTGTCCTTGTCGTGCTGGAGTAACAGTCACACTAGGAAATCAGGCAATTTTAAAGTTACAAAGAAGTATTTTGACTGAAGAGATGTAAAACTGAGTGTAGAAAAGGGTGTTGTTTAGATTCATTTTTAATCAGATAGAAATTTAACAAAAAATTACTTTATTTTTATTTGGCACAGGATCCAGTCGGCAGCAGTCAGTTATCTGTGTCGCCTGGAAGGAACTCTGGGTAAGTCACAGGAAAAAGGTGGGAGCATTGTCGTGGTTTCCTGATGGCCAGAACACTGCAGTATTGTTTTGCTTTGCTTTTTTCCTTTATTTTTTTTTATTTTTATTTTTTTTTAAAGAAAGGGTTATCACATCATGTCATAATTGTTTCTGCAACATCCTCTTTCCATACAGGAGCCGATGCACTATTTATTGACTTTGAAAACTGCATCAATACATACGTGCAACTCAGTACTGTTAATTCTAAAAACAAAGTCTAATCATCCAGTAATGGTGCTTCTTAAAAACACTTCTTGCATGACTCTGTCTGCTATTTCACTAAAAATTCTATTTTAGACAGTTTTATTTTTTAGAAATAGTATCCTAAAGTTCCAACTGTTTCACTTTTTGTCAAGATGCATTATTGCCTCAGTTTTACTGGAGCAACAGAATTCTATCATTTACCTATAAAAGAGCTGAGGTATTATCACTAAATTAAATGTCTCCTGAAGAGGTCCAGGAGACCATATAAATAGAGTTTACAGAAAGCTAAAAGGCATATTGGTTTTACATAAGCTCTGAGCAGAGACACAGACAGTGCCATACACTAAACCAGAGCAAATGCAGGGAAGGAAAAGGCAGTACACATTACATACAATTGCTATGGGTCATGTTGGCTGTTTCTCTCCCCAAATGTTTGTAGAGGACATACAAAGCTAAAAATTAATATAGTGCTTTAAGGCACATTTTCTTTGAACAGTGTCAATGAAGTTTTGTCTCAGGCTCTAGAGGTTAATTGAGCTTTTTTTTTTTTTTTTTTTTTTTTGTTGTTTTTTTTATAGNTTTTTTTTTTTTTGAGTTGTTTTTATAAGAACTGAAGCATGGGGACAATCTATGTGATTCAATAGAATTTCAATATTTTACTGTTGAATTGCAATCTGTGATGAGGACTGCTGCTCTGAGTAGGGGAGAGATCCAACACTTAAGGAGTATAACAGATCCAACATTCGACATATTCCTTTAATGTGTGAAAAACTGCCTTGTTAGCGAGAACAGATTCAATATTTCAGTGCAGTATGAACATTATGGCCAAGATATTTAAATCTGACTGCTGAAACTTACAACTAAGTCTGAATTAGACACTTCAAATTAAAGTAGCCAGATTCAAAAAAACCTAAACAAAAAAATCAACCAAACAAAAACTCAAATATAAACACAACAGAACACCAACAAAACCAATTAACGTGATCCAGAGGTGGCCTAGAGAAGGAAGGTAAAGGCCAAGAGGCATACAGAGTAACAGATCTCTATAATCAACAGGCTGAAAGTTTAAGTAGGGATGCCTGAGAGCGGCCATTGGGATAAAATTTCTGTAAAAGTTCCCTCCTGCTTTTTCTTTATCACTCTGGATTGTTTAATGAAGGATAATAGTAGGATTACATGGGTGATGCTATGTCTTCCTCCTTCCTATTCTGTCATCCAGTCCTAAAGGAAGAAGCTGAATTTGAAATGCTCTCATATGGCAGGTGTCTTTCTTGTTTCTATTGGTCACCTGTGTTATTCCCTAATTAATCTGACCAGTGTAGCATCAGCATTTATCAACTCTTATCAACACAGACTAAGACAAGCATGTTTAATAGAATTACACACCCAGAATCTTCCTCGGTTCTTTGTATGTTTTAGGAGACTACTTTGAAAACTAACAAAACATTATTTATTGTCACTGGTTAACAGGAATGTCTTTACTGCATAATCCCCACATCCAAATGAACAGGTGTTGCTCTACCTGGGGAATGATGAGTGCTGATTAGTGATCAGGCTAGTTTACTGTGATATTTATGGGTTTACTCTAATAGTTATGGGATTACAGCCGCTCTCAGGAGAGGAAAACCTCTCCTGAGGAAACGGAGTGTAGGGATAGCCCACCACAGGGAGAAGGGTTAAGCTGAATCATGCACAAGAAAAAAAGCTTGGACTCATATTTCTATATAGTGTTATTTTAAACACACACACACACACACACACACACACACACACACACACAAATAAATACTAATAGTATAAATACTCTGTAGAAATCATGTGGCATGTGTGAGGGAATTGTATTTATTATTTGAATGAACTTCAGTCTGCACACAATTTATGTGAACATAAATAAATGTTTGCTGAAATTACTAAGGCAGGAGAGCTATTTTCTGGATCATCCTCCTGAGCTATTAAGCCAAAGCTAACGTGTAGATAGGATGAAAATGTCTAGATTGTGTCATTCAGTATAGCAAACAGCTGCCTGTAACTGAGTCATGTTAAGCTTCTGGTACTTTTATTCTTGGTCTTCAAGGCCAAAAGGATCAAGGCAGCACCTCAGTCAACAAGTAATGGCCAACATTGTTTTCAACCACATGAAAATAGAAGTGGTCAGAAAAATTTCTTTTTCCTGCCATCAGCAGTTTTGCCCCAAATACTGCACAAGTTACTTCACAGTTCCTTAAGAATTCTCTGCTATCACAGCACACACAGATTTCTAGACAAAGATAAATTGCTCCCAGGCTGTATAAACCAGCTTTCCATTTCTTTCATGATATCACTTAAAATTATGAAGGTGGAGAAGGGCTGGCTTAAAACTTTCCATTCCAGGGGAAGTCTCATCGGCACCAGGGAGTTTCAACTTTGAGCACTGCAGAGTTCAACAGAAAATACAGATGAGATAACCAAATTCACATAATATATCCAAAATGCAGAGAAACATAACCAAAGGTTGGGTATGTGGAAACTATTTAGAGAGTTGCAATAACATAAATTAAACAAATACAAACAATTGTCAGACAAGGGGCTTTGTCTGACAATCAGGTTGTTATGGTCATGGAGGGGACACTATCACAGGGAGAGATGTGGAAAGAATTGTACCTGATACTCTGGTTACACTTTATGAAAGAACAAACATGTAAACCAAATCCAAAGTCAAAGGAAAAATGGAAGAATAGAGACAAGTCTAGAGAGGCTGCAAAAACATCAGCAAAGGCAAGAGATGACACCACTGCAAAAAGGAAGACTTTTCATTCTCTGGCAGCAGAAGCCTAAGTAGACGGACACCTGTATTTTCTGGTTTTTTGTTTTTTTTTTCTTTTAATATTGGACTAACATTTTTTGCAGTCTGTATCAGAAGGTCTGAATTGCAAGCTGAAGATTATAGGAGATATTCTGACTATTGCATTCATAGTACAGGTGAATAGTTAGGCAAGTTCCCAGGATCTAACCTCCAGACATCCTGGCAAAGCTGTTCCTTGTGAAAGTTGATCTCTTTCCCATGGGAAATTCCTGTGGGAATTCAAGGAAATTCAGACTCTATCAGGAAATAAGAGGAAGACAAAACCCCTCAACCATTCTTTCTTCTCTTCCAGAGCTCCCAAAATATCTAAATTTGAAGTATTTTTGCAGCCACAGCAGAGCAAAAGACATTCAATTTGGAAACCACTGTGTTGTCAAGGGAAAAAGGAAATGAAACACATAAGGGAAGGGGATGTAAAAAGACAACAAGGTTCAGTACAGGACCTATCAATCACCAGCTAGCACTGAAGCATCCTGTGCATTGACAGCTTCTAAAGACATCAGCTTTTCTAAACCAAAGGTGAGAGAAATGAAGGAAGGGTTAAAAAATAGAGGAGAAAAAGGGGAAAATAAATAGAGAGGGAAAGAGAGTTCTCAAATGCCAGACACTTTCCTTCTAAAAAGACATAAGGCAGATATGGATGAATCCTGTACTACAAAACTGAGAAAGCAAAGGGCTTGTATGGGCAGATACCAAGCAACATATGTGGCAAATTGGTCACGCGTGAGGAAGTCCCTCAAAAGTAACGCAGTTCTCAGATTTATTCCAATAGTAAATTTTGACCCCTGGTATTTTTAGCTCTCTGCTGTTTGCTGTTCTAGCAACAATGTGACTGTAGTTCTGGCAGCAATTCATACTGCAAATACTCCCTGCATTAAAGATCCTGTCAGAATTACTGAGCACAGTGGAAACATCATGCCTAATGCTGCATTGTTACACTCAGCTGTGCCACTCTTGCTGTTTGTAGGGAGGGTTGGAGTGGGCACACAATGCACGGACATATTATCTTCTCAAAGAAATGCAACTCCCCTGCATTTCACACACTCTGGAACACCTAGCAAAACCTGGTGTGTGAGGATGTGGCATTTATCTCATCTGACCGTGCAACCAGCAGGTCTGACAAGTTTGAGCCACTGCTGTCTCCTACCTTAATGAGGCAGATTGGTCCTCTACTCCACAGTCCCCTGGCTCTGAGCTTCTCAGCACCACCCGGTCTTTCCTCTTCTACTTCCCTTCTTCCATCCAAACCATCTCAGGGGATTAAAGGATGAAATCTCTCAGAGCTCTCACGTAAAGGATACATGGACACTGCTAAAATGCTTTTGAGCTAAATAAATAAATACATAAATAACCCCTTTGGCCAGGAATGTATTATCAGCAGTGGATTTTAGGATTTTTTTTCACTCACAACTATTTTCAGAGTCACTTTCTGGTGCATGAGTAGTCTACTAGAAGAATCTTGCTAAAGTCACTGCCTTTGGGAGAAGAAAGTACTAAGCAGCACCCAAGTGCAGCAAAGCCGAGGCCTGCCCTCAGCTATACAACCTCCACCTTGCATATTTGCCCATATCAGTGTATTGTTCCCTCTCCACCGGTTGTGAGAGAAAACTAACTCCTCTTCTTTTACTATTAGGTCTTTCACATAGTTCTCTGCACTCTAGTCCATTCCTACGGGACTTCATAAGAGAAAAATACATGACCTCTTGCTACTGCAATAAATCCTTCTCAGCAGGTCTGACTTTAGCCTTTTAAAGTTCCACTATCTGATCATGTCATCAAGCCTCTTCCTTATCAGTCTGCTTCATACAACATCTCACCTCTTCCCAGCCTCACTTCTGCACCCAGCCACTTAGAGCCTTCCTTTCCTCTTTTGAGTTGTGCCAATGACCGGGAAGGAAAGCTGGCAAGTGAGCATGCAACTACCACAAAGCAGGAAGAAAGCAACAATGGAGATGAAATCCACCCATCCAGCTAAGTTACAAAACCATATTGTTAATCATCCTGGCTCCCTGACCCCATTTAAGTTCCCTTATGAGGAAAGAACAAACTAACTGTTTCCATCCCTGGTGGGGAAGGAACAGAGAGATATCATTGTTCTGACACTTGGGAAGTACTCAAATACAATGGCAATGAGTATTAATACAAGATCTAGGCAGGCAGATTAAGACATTCTTCAAAAATTGTTTCACTGTAAGGGAGCCCACCAAAGAGCTCTGATTGGGGGCACAAGAATAGCCAGACGGTCTGAAGGAAGAAGCATGTAATTCATATGTAAAATTTCACTGCCAGCGTTAAGAGCTTCACTCCTTCCATTCATCCAGTGATCCAACTTATTTCTTAACATTTCATGCAACGAAGAAGGCTTGCATGCTTGTGCTAGCTTGTGACACCCTAAAAAACAAAACTGCAAAGCCTTTTCTGACATGCCAGCCTGTGAGAGCACTGACATGTGAGAAAGTGTTCAGTCTATAGATGCTCTTTCTGAGTTTCTATGCAGATTTCACTCACTATCTTTGAGAATTTAAACAGATAATGTCTGGCAGTTCAAGTCAGGCATCCAGCCCTTTTTTGCCTTTTTTTTTTGTATGTGTGTGCGGGTGATGATGATCATTTTAAGTCTTTGTTTAGTATTTTTATCAATTAGCAAACAAACTTGGGAGCTACAGTCAGAGCTAAAGAACTTCAGTGGGTCTGTGTTGAGGTCTCTAAGCCTGCATATTAGGACAGAAGTAGAAGACAATTTATTTGTCTTCTGTCTACAAGAACCAGTTTATTTGTAATCCAGACACTGCACAATAGAGGTAGTGTTTAAAACATGACAATGAAACTACCCAATGTATCAGTTTTCATTTTTGTATATGCAGAAACCAACAAATTTTAAACAGAATATATGCTAGCATCTGCAAGGCAAATAAAAGGCTTCCAACAAGGAATTTTTCTTCCTAGTTACCTTTTATCAAGCTCTTATAGGTAGTCCTACCAACCGGTCAACCTGTCCCGGAAAATCCCTCCAAGAAATCCACCACAAACAGAAAATAAAAAATAATATAATTTTTTTTTTTTTTTTAAAGAAGTATTAATATATTTTCACTACCAGGTAGAAAACACTATGCAAATTTGAACAATACACAATAAACGGTGCTAGGTATAGCAGATCTTAAAAAAAATTCTTCTATTTATAGCACTACTGGCAAGGGATTCTGGTACCTTGGTTTTTTATATAAAGCTGACAGTATTATTTTTAACTAAAATTTCAAATATGAATCTTAAACAAAGTCAGATGGGGACTGTGGATGAAAAGGCAACAACAGAATTTTCTAGAGGTTTGACTTGTATATTTTCAAGTGCTCTACACTCTCCTAAGTGATATTAGGTTCAACCATGAGAAATTCACACGACCTGAACCCATACTTTTAATAGAAAATTTATTCATTTGCTCATTTTGACAATATTCTCCTGTTAAGAACACACAACCTATATTATTTCGGTAAGCAGAACTGCCACTTTTTGGCTGCAGATAATCCTAGAAGTTTACAATGTTTTGCTGTCTTTCATGTACACATTCTTTTCTTACAAACTGGGGAGCAGAAGAGGATCCTGCAGTATCATCTCCTTTTACAGCTACTTACACCTGTAAGGTATCATATGTATTTGCAGAGTTTGTCTTTCACCTTCTCTTCTCTCTATCAGATCTCAGAAAATTGTCAAGCAACATATTTCAAGCTATTTACCAGTTTTGGTCTTTGCATAAACATGATGCTTACAGGCCAATTGTGCGTACTCATGGTAAATGTTGCTGATGAAAAAACAAAAGTTACTGTATTGATTAACACTTGGTAACCCTTCTTTACACTTCTGTTAAGCCCAGAGGAATATTGTTCTATTAAGAAAAAGAAAAGAGATTTATTTAAAGCAATTGTTAGCATTAGAAAGAGAGCATCAAAGCTGACTAATCTAAATAGTATCTAACAACTATCTTTCCTCTTACTGACTAACAAAAATAAGAGCCTCCAGGCTATTCTAAACCCTGTTCTAAAGCTGTTACTTTGCCAATATTTTCCTCACTCTGCTAGCCGGCACACAGTACCATTGAGTTTGAATCTGTTTCTCATGGTGCTCCCACGAACTGAGCAAGAGGGCTTATGCCAATCTGTCTTTTCCTGATTTCTCGTCCCGGGCATACTGGCCAAGCAACGCAGAAGAGATGGCACCATATCTTCATGTTTGTGGCCACACAGCCAGGACAATCAGAGCTAGCTTTAGGTATTGCTTTAGGTATTACTTTAATTTTCAGAGCCTTGCTGGCATTTCTGTAAGTGAAATTACTCTGGCTAGTTTATACACCTATCATGTGTGCTGCCTAAAGTTTAAAAATGGGCTCATTTACTAAACTGACAGTCATGTAAACGGCTTCCAAAGAGACAAAAAGAGACCAAAAAAAAAAAAAACAAGGGAAGCTATTTTGGTATTTCATCTTTATTCACAGCTTGCAAATAAAAGCCTAGACTGGTTGCTACTATAAAAGCAAACAGAATATTGAATAAATATTTAGTGTTTTCCAGATCCTTTTTATCAGAGCACATTATTGATTGCTAAGTAGTATAAGTTATGTGGGCACAAAAATTAACTATTGGTGAAGTACTTAGCCTTGGGGGCATTATCTTCCCCCCC
>VZRN01001778.1:163592-184355 GCA_013397935.1 Dasyornis broadbenti | reverse complement strand
CCATTTAAGCAGCTTTTCTTCTCTGAAGATCACCAAATCACCAGATAGCAATCCACTCATAAGCACAGTCAAAAGATGCCCTAGATAAAAGATTTGGGTTATGATTCATAATGTGTGCAATGAATATACTATTCAGGATATTCTTCACTGAGACCATTGTATTGCATATTCATTTGCAACACAGGTGAACGATGAATATGATGATTATCAGAATCATACTGAAAGAGGTTTCTTATTTACTCATCATTCAAAAAAAAAAAAAATCTACAAAAAAATTAACATCAAAGTTGGAAAATTCAGAATTGTGAATGTATTGGTTTGTTGGGTGCTGCTCCAGAAAAGCTAAGCAATGATCCAGAGAAGTACAATATTCATTACTGAACTTCCCTAGTAAAACCATAGCACCCTATTATTAACGAACTTTTCAGGACCAGAGGAGGAGTTAGAGCAGAACATGGCACTGAGGAGGTCTAGGTCTGGTCTGAAAGCCAGCTGAGAAAGAAAGGGTACTGCTTAACAAATGAAAGACAACCAGCATGGCTCATACAAAAAAGGCAGCAACTAAGAAGGACACAGACAGGCCAGACATATTTTTAATAGCTGAATCATAAAATAGGTGAGATGTGAACAAATGAATCTTCTGGTCATGGCCAGATTGGCTCCAATGTCCAACTTCATTATGGTCTGTGGTGGAGCACGGCCAGTTACAGATACTGCTTCAGTCTCCCTGGCACATGAGCCAACTACTGACAGGAAGGGAAGTAAGCAGGTAATTATTTATTATTATTATTTCATTCATCTCTACAAATGGTTTGCCAGTTCAATGCAGGAGCAGAAATGTAATGGTGACATTTCAGCCAGGCACTATGAGTAAGGGTTAATCCAAGTTTGCATTCAGTCATAACTTATTAAAATATAGTACAAGACACATCATTATTAAAGTGTTTATTGAGTCTGCATAAGAACTGCAGGAATTATTTATTAAGAAATAGAAGTCTTGTAGATATAGACTATAGAGTACCAATTGGGTAAGGGAATGTATATATTTAAATTAAAGACTGCAACTATAATTTTGGACTTTCTTTTTCATTTCAAAAGCAAAATAACATCTTTGCTCTGCAAATAAATTCCTATAAATCAACAATCAGTCAAAGTGATTTCATAAATCACCTAGGGATGACATGCTATAGCAATAACCAGAAATAAAGGGAATGTCACAGAGACAGAAAAGTCACTACAGTCTTTTTCTTAACTCACGAGGAGAATTTTAACAAGGGCTTTGTACAATTCATCAGTACCTCTTTCTAGACTACAGACAGCTGATCAGGACTGTGGTACATTTTTTCAGAGCTTCATTATTATTATTATTTCTATTGTTACTATTATGTAATTACATTATGATATCAAATTACAGTGTTTTCAAAACATAATAACAAGGATCTAAATCATGTTGATGAAGATGTACTTGTGTGCCTTCAACATTCAATAACTGACACTTCATTAAAAAAAAAATGTCAACAGTCCAAAGAGGGGTTAGTGAATGCCATAGATTGATGACTGCAAGTACAACTTCAAAACCAAGAATTTTCAAACTAAAATAATCATGGAAGTTAATAATAGCCCCATATTTTCCTTGAGTCATGTCTCAAGAACACATAGCTCATTGTCCCTTTCCCTTTTAAAAGCATCTAGATTTTACAACATGCTAGCCATGGCTCCTACATGTATAAGCAGACACTCAAAAAGTAAGGTAAGAAGTAAATTATACTCAAAAAACTTTAAGGACAGTTTAGACAGTAAAAGCATAATGAAAACAAAAATACTTAGGTCTTAGTTTTTTTTAATGGAAGCGATGCTTTGGTACACAGCATAGAGTAGATTGAGGGATAGTATAATAATTATGAAACTATTGCATGAAAGAGTAATACAAGATCTGTTTACAATTTTAGTAGAAATTAGCCATGATTGAAAAAAACTGTAACAAATACAGATATTTCATAGAATCATAAAAAGGGTTGTATTGGAATGTTCCAACCCCCTATAATGGGCAGGAGAAACTTTCACTAGACCAGGTTGCTCACAGCCCCATCCAACCTGGTCTTGGACACCCCAGGGATGGGACATCCACAGCCTCTCTGTTCCAGGACATCACCACCCTCACAGGGAAGAATTTCTTCCTCATACCTAATCTGAATCTGCCCTCCTTCAGTTTAAAGCCATTCTCCCCTGTCTTATCACTGCATACCATCTCCATACCCATCTCCAGCTCTCTTGCAACCCCATTTTGGGTACTGAAAGGCTGCAATAAGGTCACCCCAGAACCTTCTCTTCTCAGGCTGAATAACTCCAATTCTCTCAGTCTTTCCTTGGCCTTTCCTTTTCTATTTAAACTTTTCTTGGCCTTTTCTTTCCCATTTAAAAGAGATCAAGTTGTAAAGTTGTGTGAATTGCATCGGAGGAAGAAGTAATGCCAAAAAAATTCTAGACACTAAAAATTTATGAATACCAAACAAAACACTACCAATTATTACACACAAGGCTGTGCATAGTGATGACAGTAATGGAAATTCTTAAGAAGAGGGACTCTAAAATGGGAACTTAGAAAGGGAGTATGAATATAAAACTTTACATGAAATTCGGTACTTGATTTCAGAAGAGAAGCTGATCCAAACTTAGATCAACCAAGGCCAACTAATGAAAAATTAAAATATTAAGCTCTGAAAATACACAATTTTTCAGATGTGTAACATGTATTTTTTATGTTTTTATATTGTATCTATTTAATTAGCTGTATTCCAGTAGAATCCAGCTTACATAAAAGCTTTGCAGTGTTTTTCTGATTATGTGAGTTCCTTCAGATCGTCTGCAGCAGCTTTAAAATTTAACCATTTCATATTACTAATTTAAAGGTAAGTTGGCCTAATTAATACTGGTAATTGATTATAATTAACATGATATAGCATAGCTAACATGATACTGGCACTGATGTTGGCTCCAAAGAGTTACACAAAAACTGAACACAATGCATGAATGATAGATTCTGTTGTGAATCACTTCACTTAAAATATGCAAGATATCTAACGGAAGAACAACTTTACAGGCAAAAATATAACAGGACTGGGGAGTTATGGTGTACTCTGTAAGATGTGGTGCATGATCCCACTATGAGAAACAACGTGGAGACACAATGTGATGGAGGAGAGAAGAGGGCACCAAAGGAGAGATGAAGCAAGAGAACTCGCAAAAACTGAACATTAACTGAAGGCACCATTTGAGTGACTTCAAAGCAAATCTATGAGACTCTGCAGACATCACCATCTGTCACATACTTCTAAAGATTTGAACTCTCAAGGGGCTACTTCCTGCAAGACATGAACATCTTCACAGAAGAGATTAGAGATACATCATGAACTATCTCATCCTGACTATTTATCATGATAAAACTGCCAAGTGCATTAAATTTACATAAAAGGATGTGGTCACCTTTAATAAGCCACCTATTTCTCGATTTCTCAGTGACAAAAACTGAATTGAAACACATTTAGTAAGAGTGCTGCAACTAATCATTGAGTGGGCAATCTTTCACAGAACTATATTCTATGATCTAGCTCCAAGATTATGTAAATGTGCTTTTTCATTCATAGCATAAGTTTAAGTTGCTAGATATTGCAACATAGTGCATCCCTCTAAATGAATGAGAAATGCCAATTTAAACTTGTAAAACAATAAATCTCTCTTACAATGTCACTTAAAAGGAAAAACCTACAGCACTGGCATTTTGAATGATAATCAGTGGTGGAATCATCTGTATTCATTGCAGTTCCCTGTATCAGAAATGTAGGTTCTGAGTGAAACGTCAACAAATTTCATTTTTCTTTAAGTTTTTCTGCTGATGCAACTAACATTTTCAAGTGTACTTGTGACAAGACCCAAAGGCAAATCCTGAAGGGTATTCAAATCTGTGCAACCTAGTTAACATTTGCTGATAAATAATATATTAGCTTTCCATGAGTTACTACCTCACTACAGCTTTTTAGATATATCCTAAGCAAGTTTTAAACGTAGTTCATCAAGGCAATACAAGTAAACTAAGTACGTTATCTTTGCTACAGGTTATTATCCAATCTTGAACTTCCATGTCAGGTCACAAGAAATTTCAAAATGTCCTTTTAAAGACACTGTATGCTACACCAGGAAAGCCTTTTGCTTTCACTGTTCCCTTTGGGTTAGTAATACCTACAAAAATGGTATTTAAACATGCACCTGTTCATGGTCAGTCAGACTAGTATACTTGCTGGAAAGTCACTTCTGAAAACCTTTCCCTTCCTAAAGCTAACACTATTTACTGTATCATTCTCCCATTTGCCTGAATCCAAAAGTAACGCAAGGAATGGAAAATTCTGGTAAAACTCACTAAGGGAAGCATATCTTGAATGCACCTGTTCTGTGAAAGTATTCATCCTTTTTCCTTCCTCTTCCCCAAAGTGACATGGTTTCCAGTTCATTCTTTCCAGATGTTGTGTTCAGAGTCTTCTGTGAAATCAGCAAGCCACAGACAAAATCCCAAATATATTTCACAAGAGTGTTTCTGCAGGGTGGAAAAGGCTTGGTTTCAGCTGAGGGATCGCTACCTGGTACCGCGATCCTCTTTCCACCAGCCACTATAAACACGACTTACAATCTTCCTCCAAAATTCTTGTAACATTCCAGGTTCATTAACGTGGCTTACAAGATCTCCCCCTTCTAGTGAATGGTCCCGGTGAGAATAGGATACAGTTTCTTGCTGGTGGCTGTCTGGAGCCCTTCCTGCAGCTCTTGCTGTCGGTGCTGGGGATTGCAGATGCTGTAGGTGCAGCCGCCCAGAGCCTGGGCCAGCAGCGCTGCCATACTGCGGCTGCCCTTGGCCAGCACGTCACTCACGAGAGCAGCCCACGCCATTCTGTAGCTTAGGAATCAAATATATTGGCTGAAGGAGGAGTCAGGCAGAAAGGTGTATTTACAAATGATCACGAGTCTGCAGGCCCAGCCATTTCAGCCCCAACACAGCAGTTGCCTCATTCAGGCGGGGATGCTGCCGTTGAGGCGCAGGGTTGTCCTGCGGAAAACCTGACTGCATTCCCACTCAGGCCCTTCCTTAAAAGACCTCTGAAAAAGCCCAGTAGCTGCACTGCCTGTTGTACATAGGTCAGTCTTTAACTATATATTTACAATCTGCTAGGTACTGTGGTGACAGAATATCTCAGAGGCTGCAACCCCCTATCCTGCACCTCTCCAAAGACTCCAGAGGAGCACAGGAGAGTGGAAAAAATTTAGAAGAGTTTGTGGAAACAGCCTGGGTCCCTGGCCTGATAGCCTCCTTCCTAGTGCAAAGGCAACCTAATAACCAAATGCAGTGTCCTTTGATGAGGGTGTGGGCAGGGGCATATTTGACAGAAAGGAAACTTCATGCCATCACCTACCACTGAAGATGCAGCAAGGTTGCACTTCAAATGCATGGCATATAGAAGGGAGATAAAAGCAAGGGTAAAACGTTTTATGCAAGAAGCCAGGAGAGAATTGAAGAGTCTTATCTTTGGGAAGAACTTGGTAAAGTCTTTCTGTCACCACAATAAATAAACAAACCCATGTTCACCACAGGCATCACCTTCCTTGGAATTCCTCTGCAATTACATGGTGAGGTCCCAGCTTTCCAGCCCAAATCACTTCACTGTGCAACTGTTTGTGTTGTGAGAGCTTTCTTTAACAGATTCATGCTCAAAGCATAAAAGCCAAGCAGCCATACACACTTCAATTTAAAAGCATAAATAAAAATCTTAATAGATCCCAGATGTTTCATTTCCTCCAGCCCTTGTCAGTGATTGAGTTGGTGCTGATGTAGATGATATTTTTAAGATCAGTGGTCAGTTTGATGCTGAAAAAGGTTTAGATGTCTGGGAATTTCAAATGCAATTCCTAGAAATAAATAAATCATTAAGTACAACTGTGAATGCAAGGGGCTGTTATTTTGTAAACTTACTTTAAGGCCTTAAACACACCCACAGGTTTTAAATACAACTGAGTGTAAAACAGACAGTAATATTTTGTCAAGATATATAAAACCTTGCAGATATAATTATCTCAATCTCATTTTCTTAGCGAAAGAACTGAAAAGTTCATACAAATAACAAAGTGAAGGATTCCATACTTTATATGGTGCTGGTGATATTGAAGCTAATGAAGAACTTGCTGTTTATTTGAGCAGACGTCAGATTTGCTAGCTGCACCCATTTTTCACTTATTAAACCAGCGAGTTACCATTTACCACACCAAGCAAATAATGCAGTGTACAGTAAGCATGTCTACAAAAACAAGCTGCTGGGCCAAGTAACTCAGGTCATGCTGCCACATACAAGCCTGCAAGAGCAGCAAACGGCTCAGTTCTCTCACTCATTTTTACTGGGAGAAGTCCTTAGTCTCCTAATTGAAAACAAAGAGGGGTGGAGGGGAGGGGAAAGGTTGAAGCTCATATTTAGCTTGTACACACCCATGATGTGCACACTTGACGTCATAAAAATGCTGTAAGTTTGCCAGGTCAGCAGCCACAAACCCCAAATGCTGCCAGTTGCAGGCTGAGCAGACACTAAAAGGCTGTGAATTTCATTTAATCATCTTTCCCCTTCCCAGTAAAGCAGTAGAAGCTAGCAGCTGCTGGAGAAAAAACATTGGAAAATATTAACTATGGATGTCCAGGATTTGGTTTTGATCAATATTAGAATAACCCCAATGAAAAATCTTGCAAAATTTGTTTTTTATTAATACAGCTAACAATGTAGGCTTTGTAGTATACCTTCAAGGAGTGTCAAGCTCAGCTAAATTGCATACTTCATACAGCCCGCCAGATCTACCGATTATTCTGCTAATTTATGGGCCATACATTTCTCTCCAGCTAAATTTCTGATTGAGAAAAACTTCACTCCATTTCTTTTATTTGTTTTGCTACACATCACTCCTTAATGACAAGTGCTGCTTGTTCTTAACCATGCTTTCTATTACACCTTTCACATTTTGTGAAATTGCAAGTGCCAACAAAACATAAGCCCCTGAACATGCAGTTTTATCACAGAGCCAACTATGGACAACAATGAAAAGCTGAACATTTCCGGTCCTTTTGGTAAATCCCTTGGAACAGGTAGGTTCCACAAACACAAGTATTTGCTGTACCAGCTTCTGCACCTTGTTCTAGCACCTTCCTATACAGGACCAAATGCTCATTTCATTGACTTAAACAAGAAATCTTTGCATGGGATGAAGAACTGCATTTACACGATCAAGCTGAAACAAACTTAGGAAGGCTTGTGATAGAGAAAAAGAATACTTTTTTAATTTTTTTTTTTTTTTTTTTTTATCAGAACAGCACCACTGGCCTACAAATTATGTTATTTGCAATTGTGCATCTGTGTGCCATCAATCTCCAAGGAAGGGAAAGACTGCTGGGCTGAGCTCTCAATTTATGTTTCTCAGTTGACTCTTATAATCACACACAGCGTTCTCAACCTTAGTGCAGCTATTCTGGTAACAAAATTTGCACACCAGGTGGGTTTGTCTAAGTTCCCATGGTCCTAATAGTTTCATATACTTTCTAATAATAATCTTGAAAATTATATAGGTAATTGTGTTTCTAAAAAACCACCTTCAGCAAAACTGGAAGAGTTCTTTCCTCTCAACAGGAAAAATATTTTAATAAAGTCGCTAGTATGTGCCTACAAAAATGGCCAGAAAGAAATGCTATTTAAAAAATTCACCCTTTTTTGATGCTGCCTTTAAATGTGGCATTAAAACAAAGCTAAGGGAATTCTGGGGTCCACAGGTGATGAAAGCTGCCAAAATAGCATGGACACAGAGCAGGATCCACTGACAAGGATCCCCTGGTCCTGCAACACTGCAATCTGGATAAGGCATTAATATTCATACTCTAGACTGCGATTAGAAAGAAGGCTGGAGCTCTGTGCAAGGGAGGGCCTAACCCAGCAGAGGTGCAGCAAACTGCTTCGCTGCCTTATTGAAATTCAGTCCATCTAATTGATACTGCAGAAGGCAGTAGCATAATGAAACAGAGCAGAGATCACTTCAGTAGTTTTATCAATCTGTGCTCTCCTGCTCCTGACCAATATATAACCCCACACAGGACTTCACTCTTTCCAACTTCAAGCAGTCCTAGGAATGATTTAAGTTTCTATAATACAGTAAGCATTAAGATATTTCTATTAGATCACCATTCAGAAATGTATCAAGACTGTGACTACCTTCATTTTTGTAACAACAAAAATATATTGGTTTTGCTTAAGGTAACCCAGTTTCTTTCAAATTGACAATTTAAACAGCACCTTTTTCTTAGACCCAAAATAAAATACTTATAACTACCTCATTTATTTATGAGCAAATATAGGTAAGGTCTGTTAAAAAGCAAAATCCATTGGACTTGGGGTAGTTTTGGTACTGTAAGTAGTCTCCAAAAGGCAACAGATGTGAGGATGGGGGAGGGGAAAGTTGATTTTTGTCTTTTTAATATTCAAAGTGGGTCTGTTCTCACTGGCTAATTAAATCAGTAGAGTGCAAACAATAAAAGAAAAAAATAAGTGTTGCCTTTCTTCACTAGAATAACCCCCTGATTCATCTCTACATATTACAAGAACTTACATGAACTTCACAATATTCGCTCCCCAAATCATCATGGAATAAGATACATATTCCACACCACCAGTTCCCATCAAAAAGAATATGCTTTTCCTGTGGAATATAAGATTTTTTTTTTCCACTATTAAGAAAATACAGGCTTAGAATGAGCTTCTTTGATTGACATGAAACTACTGAAGAATGACACTTAAAAAGCAATAGACTTAATAACAATATCACATGTGTGAACCAACCATCAGAATGCTGCCTTAAATATATTTGTAGTTGCTTGGCAAAGCCAGTAGATTTGCACGGGTGTGCTGAATTACTTGAGAAGTAACAAAATGTGTTAATAACATTAAACAGTCGTCTTCCAAGAACTTAAGACTATTATGGTGCTTTCCAGTCGGACAATTCTTCATAGTGCATAAATACATTTAATATCAATTAAAAATTTTTGATTTATGACATCAAAATGAAAATGGTAGATATAGATTTGGTTTGAAAGTATTTTAAATACTACCATCAGCTTTTAACCTTCAGTTAGTTACAATACACAGCACAATAACAAAAACATGCTGCAGATACAGATCAGAACTCTACTGTTCTAGCACTGTACAAGAACAGAGAAGGTAGTCCCAGCCCCAAGAACCTTATAGCAAAAGTGCACATTGTGAAGACAAGGTAGAATGAGCATCACTAACCACCTAATTTTAAGAGCATAAAGCTCAGCAAAGGATCAATACACCTGTGCATGAAATTGGGCAGACTGCACACCCCGAGTCCTGGGCTTCTACCTCTTCGCACAACATCAAATTAAATGCAAGTTTGGGCATTTATGTCTACGCATTATGTTTAAGTGACAGCATTGTGGACATACCTGAAGGGACAATAGAGGGATGCAGACCCTTTGCATCCTAAGTGTATATTCAGCAGTAAGGTAGTATTTGGCAACAGAAGGCAACTATTTCAGCCCGGTTGTTGCCTAGATTTTGAAAGCATCAGAGACAAGAAAATTGTTATGGGACATAATGCATGAGTTTACATGCAATTCCTCTCAAATGCTCAGGATCATGGTAGAAGAAAACATGGACATGCTTATTTGACGATGTAACAAGTGACAATCATGACACCCGTGTCAGGTACCATGAAGTCCTGAGCATTTATAGATACAGGGGTCCTTCTCAGCTCCATGCACTATTGGCTAATTTTAAGATTACTGATCATTTCTGAGCAAAATACAATTTCATTGTAGTTAATGAACTATCCACAGCTGAAACACCGATCTGGTTAACCCCAGATTCGTGGATGTACAGAGTTACATGCTCACTGCCACATGCCAACTGCAACTTAGTTGAAGCTACTGTTTAGCTACTATTTAGAACATACTCAGTATCAAAAAGTACTCTGCACCCTTCATGCATTCTTCTGATTAACCAAATCAGTGGTCGCAAACAAAACATTTACTCCGTACTGCATCCAAACCCAGTGGTTTTTTATGTAATCTGACTGATGAGCAAACACCAAAGCCATGGAGATAATAGCAGCAGGTCAGACTTAGCAAAATTATGCCCCAGTTTATGCCACGTAGCAGTAAAATACATACTATAAAGACATAAACAGAAATGAGCCCACTAGCACCTAATTTAATATCTTGAAAACACAATATAGTAACCCAGCAAGGAGATTTCTGTTAGTATTTGTATGAAAGGACATTTGTCAATATCCATTAACCTCTGGCTTTTTACCTGTTAGTTCTCTAAAAGATGCTTGTGTTGCTTCACAAGCCACAAGGTGTCACAGTGGCTCAACTGGTAGGATTCTTGTCAGTCTAGACACGCAGGTTGTGGCTTCAGGTTACATACCAGTGCTAACACCGCTCTGTACGAGGAAGTCTGTGCTACACTGCATATTTAGAAGTGCAGCCCTTTGGATGCGACAATCAGTCAAGGTGCAACTCTGTTGCCTCAGGATGTTTTTTATGTGGACATTAAATAATCTTACAGCACTGCCAGGGAAGAGAAGTACTTGGTGCGCTGGCATCTTGACCAGTCTTTATACTTTGATATGATAACCCTACCAGTGTTAGGAGGTACTGAGAAGAGTTGAACTAATCATTCATATCAAATAAAAAATTTTATGAAGTCCACTTTGTTCTACCAAGTCCACTTTGTTCTACCAAACCCTTCTACCAAGGGTTTCTAGGAATTAGTAGCCATTTATTTGAATGCACTAATTATTTAAATTTAAGACATATTTTTGCTCATCTTTCATAGCAAGCAGCGTGTTGTAAGCATGTAATATTCTGCTAAGACTATATGCTGTAGTTGGTCATATATTGTGTTGCTGTTTTGCATCCTTCACTGGATGAGCACAGATGGAGCTAGAGCTGAAAATGCCAGGAAGCTTAGAAAATTTTTACCATTTTTCTAAAGTAACTGCACACTAAGCAGCATTCCGTTCCATGAAAAAATTATGCACATACATCATATTTACTGACTTGTAATTTTCCCATTGCAACTAGCCATTGTTATTAATTTGCTTTACATTCATACACCAGCCAGTCCTCACTGCAAAGCAATCAGAGATTCTTCTCTGGTGTATTTAATTTCTAAGTATCATGGTTCTATCTGGGAGGTAAACTCAAAACAGGAAACACTGCCTCTTAGCTTAGCCCGTATAAAATAAGCAAATTCTTTCAAGGATGGTTAACAAATTGAAATTTGCATTCTGCAATTATTTGTAAGAATAAAACTCCATTGATCAAACATTCAGAGAAATGCATAAAGAGCATGAACATAGCCAAAGCAAATTCACTGCTAAACTCAAGTGAATTGTCACGGAAATTTTTCATGTAGTATTTGTTGCACTCAGGTAATGAACGTTTACCCAGTGTGTTGGCTTTTCATGTCCCATTATTCATGCCAACACATTCATTAAAATAGGCCTATGCTATTTAACATAATCAGCAGTGTGCATAGGTGTGGCCTTCAAAGAGTTATTACCACAGTTTACAGGCATGCTGTTCATAAATACAAGCAGAACCCCAGTCAGTGCAAAATGCCAAGCTTCCCAAAAAACACGTTAATTTTTGCGGTGTAAAATTGATAGATGCACTATATAATGCATAATTGCATCACATTATAGCTGAACTTCTAATTGCTTAAAATGATACTTCAAATCACATCAACATCATTATTACCTAATTACCCTAAGGGTTAACTGATACTCCAGTGATTAAGTCTAGGTAGAAGTGATAGAGCTATTGTATTGCCTTCATCCACTACAGCAAAAGGTATGGTTGCAAATGCACATCTCAAATCCATATTCTGTAAATGTTTTCAACATCTTGATATGGAGAACAAAGGTGGAGAAACGAATGCCAAAAGGAAGGAGGTCCCTCTTGCAACATGGTGAACAAGAATTATTTTCATTTGCTCTAAAGGAACTATGTTATAGTAATTGTTTTCTTTTCAGTATTGTGATGCAAAATAGAGTAACATGAAAACATTTTTGGTACTTAAACTGGCTACAAGAATAATAGAAGATGGTCAGTGACATTAATGCGAAAAGGCAAGTTACTATCAGAATGTGGAAGAGTAAAACAGACAGCTGTAGGCCTTTGTCCACTGCCAAATGACCCATGCATGAGACTTTTGTAAACTGCAGGAAGAAAACAAAGCATTCGAGGTGCGATGCATTTCATATTCCCCTTTTCCACCTATAAAATACTATCCTGGTTGCAAACCTAGAGGCAAAGCAGGTGTCATGCCTGCCTTGGCAACCTCACCTTGGAGCATGCCTAGTATGGACTAGAAGACTTTTAGGAATGTAAGTGCTGCTGACTGCCTTCCTAAGGGATGAAGTATGCTGAAGGTGCTTCAGCATAAAAAGAAATAAAATGAAAAAGTTCCACTCTATTTATTTTCCTGTTTTCTGAGCATTTCCCTCTCTTCACGTAACTACTGTATTTAAAGATTTAGAATATTTCTTTTTGTATAATGTAGTCATTAATATCTCAAAAATCTCTTTGTAATCTATTCTAGGACAGATGGCAGTTATTTGTCTGATAAAATCTTCTGCTAATGGCTGAGGCAAAACTACATAACTGGAACAAAAATCACAACAAGGTACATAAAATTCTAGAAATGCACAATGTGGTTAAAGTCATAATTTTCTCAATTTACTACTTTAGAAAATAACCTAATAAAAACGTATTTAGGAAAAAATCAAATGTTTGAAAGTCAAAAAGGAAAGTAAAAATAGTCCACTGCACATGTGATGCAAGACCACATATAATAATACTCAAACATGGTCAGTTGTTTTTTCCAGGTATTTTGTTTTTCAAGAATAAGCAAAGTGGATCTATCATTCAATCTATTCTTGAGTCTGCTTTAATCAGAGAGTTCCAAATATGATCACTTTTTATACACACATAATGTTTCCTTTGTCCTTTGAATGCAACAGATAAGGTCATCCAACTAGCCATTACAATTCTTTTGGCTGTTCTAGTCTGCAGCTAGCAGTTGGGTTAAATGCACAGGATCTAGACAGACACTGAATCTGCTTTATGTGAGTAATCTGATACTATACCCAGAGATTAGGATTCCCCCTCCCCTTTTTAAACACACATACAAATTATGTTCCTGCTCAGCTAACTAGGCTTGCCAAGCTTAGAACCAGGGAAGATGGATGTCAACAGGTATCGCAGATCACGTGTGACAGATTTACAGCAATGTTCCAATTCCTTAGGTGTTCCGAAGGATGCAAAGACCTAACTATTTGCTTTGCAGGCGAACCTACATAAAGCTATGGCTTTACTGCCTCAGTTCTGAGTTTGCCATTCTGTTCTGGACAAACACCTGAATGTGAATATTGACAACAGAAAGTCCTTAGAGACAAGTTGTAGTGTGATACTTATATTTTGGCTGTAATTATCGGAGTTCTTTATGATGAAGTAGTCTGCTGTGCTCAAGTCTCACGCTTCAGCCCAAACCATTCCTTGAGTCTGTGATTCAAGTCTGTATTGTATCCTGAGGATGGGAACACCCCCTGGCCAGAAGCTTCAACATAGGTATGCCTCCTTGACAATGCTGTAGAAACATCAAGATGGTACCAAGGCAACCGAAGTCTCATGGAGACGACATCCTGTTCCTGTAAAATTTAGAGCCCTTGCAAAGACTCCACACTACCAACAACTCTTGAATCCTGAAGAGGTGATAGGTTTAGAAACACACCAAGTTCTACTTCATGTTTAGTCCTGAAAAGGTCTAATTTCTCCAGGGAAGTTTCTCACTAACCTTTTAAGATATGAAAGTGCTGGAGTTGCTTCCAGAAGCATCAGCTGTTCCCGTTATGAAGTTTAAGTTCTGCAGGTGGGTCTAGTTGATTCCCCATTACCTCAGAAGTACCAAGTGGACTATCCAGCTTAGACCAATAATTTACAGGTTTTAGTTTAGTATGGTACGGCTGTCAACCACAATGTGATAGGAACAGTATTCTGACCATAAAGTGCTTTCTCTCTGAAATATTGACAGTAACCAAACACAGAAAGAATGTACCAGGGAAAAGAAAGATGCAGGCCTAAGGAGAAGATTTTATCCAGGGATTTGGGGATTTTTTTTTTTCACTACTATTTTTATCTAATAAATAAGACCATTGAGACCTGGCCTACAGGTCTCTAATCATCAGCCTCTTCAGGGTAAGCTTGCTCCTGCCAGGATCACCCCTCTAAGGCATCAAGTAGCTCAGTAACGACTTTTGGAAAAGAACACCCAGCAAAACTGAAGATCTATCCTGATCTGTTTACAGAACAGTGCAGGAAAGAAGGCTCATCTTGTGGAGGAAACAACCAAACAAAGTACCAGCATGGTTGGAACATCTGTTAATAGTAGATATGCAACTTCTGGCAAAGAGATGCAAAAAAATACCATTCGAAGTAAGAAGTCCAGCTACCATATATTGCAAAGAGTTTAGCAACCTTACCAAGGGGTAAACAAAGAAAGTGTATATACACCAAACCCAAATTATTTTCTTTTTTATCTGATCTTGCAGCCTTACTGCAGGCAAAACTCCAGCTTAAATAAGAGCACAGGACCAGATCCTTGTTATGATCTCTATTTTGTTCTTTTTCACTAACCAACAGCTTCTATTTTAGAGACTGGATCTGCATAGTAAATCCTGTTTACATCAGGGAAAGACGAAGTTTAAGGGGTTTTCTAAGTGGATTTATGGCTTAAAGAGTAAAGAATGGAAAAGTGAAGAGTTGAAAAAATTTCTTTATAGAAAATAATCTAGTAAGCATCAGAGTGATTGCAGGGGAGACCCACTCTTACATTTTTGTGCTGAACTCTTTTTCCATCCTCACCAGCTCCTACCCCCAAAAGCTGCATGCTTGCAGTTCCCATTCTACTATATGACCTNGGGGGGGGGCGGGGTTAGGCAGGAGCAGCAAGAAATCGTGAGCTAAGGATCAACATGTAAAGGAAGTAGTCTTTTTTTTCTCCTCAGACTCATAAGAATTGTTAGTTTGTAACAATTTTAATTGAAAACAGCTGCAACTGAATATTTTTTAACGGAGTATGAAATAAAAGAGAATGAGTAAAAGAGTCTTGAATCCATTCTGAAGTCAGTGTCTGCCTAAAGGCATTCGAGGGGTTTCTTTTAAAACTGACCTTTTAGTTTCAGCAAAGCATGGTTGGGAAGTACTCTCAAAATACTTTACTCATGTTCCTAGAATTGCTAAGTATTAGTGTATTCGTGGGTGAAAGAGTATTTCCTCAAAAATACTTTGAGACAGAAGTTTATATGTTTTCCCTCGATAAAACAAACTCATTGGACAAACTCAGACTTATGTACACAAAACGAGAGATCTGTTTGCCATACTAAGTTGCTAGGCGAACAAATGTGATGTCACAACAGATTTTTATGACTAATCTATTAAAAATGCATCAGGAAGAAGATTATTTAATCAGATAGCAATGTGAGGAAGTAAAATAAGAGACTTTCATTAAACTGCAGAAAATTTGTTTTGCTTTGATTTGCTTTAAAAATTTGGTTGCGTATGAATGTCTGTGTAAGCTTCCAGTTCATTTAGTAGCTTTTAAATAATCATAACACCTTCCTTTATTTTCCTTTTAATTTTCTTTATATATTTTTCCATCATTAAATTTTTGTTAAATTCACTATACAGTTTAATAGGAGTTTAATATCATTTGATTAAGCTGATTGTCTTTAAAACAAATATGCTACTAATCAAGATCTCTAGTCACCCTTAAGACACTGCTCTCTTAGCCAGAGGGAAAGCTGTGTTTTGCATCCAGTGGGGATGTAAAGCATAATCTCTTGTAGTGACAGAGAGAGATACAGGTGAATTTGATATATTGTGATACACAAAAGTTCTAACAATACAGGGGACTAAATAAACAAGTGAAAGGCTTGATACATTTCTTTGATTCCTGACAATAAAGCAATGCCTCAAACTTTAAACTGTCAGCAACTTTAAGTGATCTATTCACAGCACACTCTAATGTTACTGAATAAATTATACACAAGATATAATCACCTTTTCTTTTAAGTGTGAGCAATTTGAAATTATTAAAAATTAGAACAGAAAAGGACTTACAACATCAAACAGGAAAAGAGGTGCCTTTTAAAACATCAAGTTTTATGAAAAACAGACATTTACCTATGCTGTGTATTGTTACCTAGAACTTCAGAAACTGCTGATTATGCCACAACAGGATTCCTTTCTTGAAATGTTAAACTAGCACAGATATAAAAATATTAAGATAAACTGAGTATGAGTGAATGGTAATGAAATCGTGAAAACCACACACAGAGCAAGGAAACAGCTGCATTTTGTTTAACCAGAAGTTAATCAACTATGAGAGAAGTAAGCAGGATTTATCTTTATATCTGCCAGAGATTATTAAACATTTAAATATTCATTTTACTTCTTTAAATAGGGATTGTTGATTCATTACAAAATGGCACTGGATGCTCCTCAAGTATTACAAAGAAAGCAAGTATTAAATTAGAAAAAATTACCACATTGGATTTCTTTGAACAACTTCTAAGGAAGGTAAGGTGTTCCTGTACACTGTTTAGTAACTCAGGCTCCCTAATTTACTTTAGATCACATAAGAATTAGCTAGGTGGTGGATTTTTGCCAGTACTTACATCATAAAACCACCCCCTGCCTGGGTGTGATTGGAATTCTTCGCCTAAGACTGACCCTGAATTTAAAAAGGCAGTTGTAGGTTCTGTCTGAGGAGCCCATAAAGTTATACGAAGTTTGTAGAGCAGAAGTTTGCACATCTAGCACAGGGTAAAGCTGCTAATTCTCTACTTTCATGGCTTCCATTTCTTCCTAAAGAAAACAAGAACAACAAAGATAGCTATGCTGCATCTAAATGACCTTTCTTTATCACTCTATACCTCGTCTGCTTGATACACAGAACACATCCTTTACACTGTTATTCCCTTCCACCCAATGCTGACAGAAACTGGAGTGGAAGCAGTGGATTTCTCAGGAAGGGTCCCCAAGCACTGTGCCATTTTGAGGACACTTCTACCTCCTCCAGCATACCATCGACCCTGACGCTGGGAGAGCGGGAATAGAAATGACATTTACTGGTGGGTTCCCCAATGGTGTTACTACCAGCCCATTGCTTTTTTTTTTTTTTTCCTTTTAATCATTTCTCACCTACCTGCAAGCTTTGGAAAACTGTTACAGGAATTCACTACAAAGGGAAGGAAGAAAACTGATAGACATGACATACAGACACTCCTTCCATAGGCTCTCCATCCATCGTCTGTAAAACTTTATTAAATTATGTATGTTTTGCTCCGCCTTGGAACTTCCACCACTGCAAGGGACAGTAGAGAATCTGGCTCTACAGAGTTATTAAAAATATTTTTATTTTTTATGAAACCAGGAAAATCCCAAAGGCTTTCCATGGATATATTTGGGATAACAGCTGTAGTTTCCCATTTTTTTAATGCAGCCTCATTGCCACTGCTGCTCTGCACAAGTTGGGTCCATGTGGAATCTGCCAGCTTGCTACCCCCAGTCTTTTGGAGAGTTCCTTTGTAATTCCTTTCGCCTTAAGCTCCTTTGCTTGTGCTCACCTACCCCCTGGGGCTCACAGAGCACAAGCAGCCTCCTTCAGAGACCAGTGCCTACATTATTTCAAAGACTGCCTGAAGAGAAACGTTCATGCAGTAAGCCTGTATCACCCAGAGCACAAGAACATTCCTTCCACGACATACAGGGCTCTGGATTCAAAAAATTTAAAGCTAGTTACACATGCTCCAGAAGCCTTCAGCCACCTATCCCAAACATGCCTGGAAGTGTATAAAATTATGTGAAACTTCCACTTCTGACCTGCCCAAGAAGCCAGCATTATTCTTTACAGACAGTCCACACCTAGTCACTCTAGCATCCCAGGAAACTAGTTTGTTGTTTTGTTTTTTTGTTTTTTTTTTTTTAATTAAAGAGATGTTTTATTTAGAGGATGAATGAGATGAACTGAAGTTAGCTAGAAAACACATTTCGCTGAACAACAATGCTTACAGCACAGAGTTCATAAACTAAAACAACAGAGAACCAGAATGTAAACACTGAACAATCACAAAGCAAAAGAATTTTTATTCTGAGCAAATAAAAGAAATGCTGGAGCATAAGGCCTTCATTAACTAAACATTGTCTGTCAAAGTAAAATGCTGATGAAACCGAGCAAGGCAGTCCTAGCAAGAAAGAGTGGGTTATTGCTTTTTGCCCACAACAATTCATCTGAATTTGCGCAGCAAAAATTGCAACTAAACGCACTGAAGTTTAATTCAGCACACCTCAGCAACGAGGGAGGGAAAAGTTGTTTCACAAGTCGCTCAAAAACTTTTCTAGTGTAACATTCATAAAGGAGCTACAATCAGGAACTGGGCAATTATTAAAAGTACCACTAAAATAATACGTAAAAAACCTAAACACTAACAGCTTTTAGAGCAGGTTGTATATAATCACTCAGTGATATATAATTGCACTTTTCACTTGAAAAAGTCTAGAAATTATTCCATGAATATGTGCAGGAATGCAAGGAACAGAGTTGCAAGACACTGACAAATAAGCAGTAGCAAACAAACCCCACAAATCCCCTCATTTTAAATGGCAGCGACCCTCTGCAACCAACAGCTTGGGGCAAAACTGACAAACACTTGCCATGATTTTCGGAGCAAAGAGCTGCTTGGAGTTTTTAGCCAGCACAAAGTGTATTACCAATTACTCCCCAGCAACGTTTTAAGCCTGGCAGTGGAAACAGTGATAGAAAAGCAGTTACCCCGTGGCAGTACCCAATCAGAAAGCAGGTCACATCTCGTTAGCTGTATCATATACATTAAACGTCACAGATTCTCCATGGCTTAGCTGACAATTCAGGCATGTGTGTTTTATTTTATGATAACCTCATGTTATCTTAAAGAATCACAATACAACAAACAGATCAATCCGAGATCCTTCACCATGCTTTGTGACACGAACCTGGCAGGTATCTGCCACTACATGAAGTCGTTTACTATAAAAGATTCATACTTTTTAAAAGTCTTTTCAGGGCACCACTAATAAACTACCATGAAAAATCGCAACACCAAGAATATTTGCTGCACAAACACAGACACATGGACAGAAATGCAGCCTGATTCACTTTCACTTCAGCAGACTTGAAAAGTGTGCTTTATTTAACCACATAAATAACAAGATGCAGCCTCCACTACTTATTTTTTTCTTTAAATGACAAAAGTATTTTCCCCTCCCATTCAGTATATTCTTTGCAGTGGCTGATCTGGATTTTGAAGCCAGAATGTATAAACCACTAACACATTATACAAAGCATAATCAACAGTGAATGTAGTTTACATTACTGGGTACTTTTGACAGCTACATGATAAAGTAGTGAACTGACCATCTCTCTTGCTAAAAGCAACAGCATTCTAAATGTAAACACAAATTTCTCTTGTCGGTTGTCCCAAACATGTGTTAAGAGTAGCCTAGGAATAAGTTTTTAAAACTCTGCTCCTGTGTTATCATCCATTTTTCATTTTAATGAGTTTACAAAACAAAACCAGAGAAATGTTCGTCTCTCCCCCTAAACCTGCAACATTCCAGAATTAATTTTGTGCAAAAGCTGAAGCAATACTTTGCAATATTATAGCTGCAAATGCCAGCAGGACAGATCCTGAGCAAACATACTAAGGCAAAGAAATTTCCTGAGACCAGCGTTATAATCAATCCTGAAGTGCTGTACTGTAATTTCATGATTTCAGCCTAAGCTGGTATCTCCTCAAAGAGTTGCTCTGCGTGGAAACATAATGAGGGATTACCCAATTAAACTACTAAATTAATTAGGGTTCATGCCTGCATATACTGTACTGTCTAGTGGGACGCTTCAGCTGGAATTCGGGCTGAAACCTAACACGGTCCATGCACAGGAAAACAAGGCTGGGGGACTTACCTCCGTCCGCGACTGCAGCCTCTTGTTCATTTCATATATTCGGTACTCTGGTTGCACCATGTATGGTGTGTGTCTCCTATAAAATGGGCCAAAAGGAGAAGAATAGAAAGGGTCATGTGGTGTGCTGGACATCTTGCCTGCTTGCAGAGATTCAAGCTACACAGAGTATCATCAACATCCATACAGAGCACATGGGCTGTGTGTTCTTCACAGTACAAAGTAGCGGCGCGCACACACACACACACACACATCCAGGCTGCACGCACTGGCTGGGGACTGCTGTGGGAGCCCGCTCCGGCGGAGACGGGCGGGGGGGTGGGGGGAGCGGGAGCGCACAGGCTCCAGACACGGAGAGGGAGGCTGGATAGCTTCAGGCACCGCCGCTCGGTTTTAAAGCAGCAGTTTCTGGAGGGGTCATTTCCTGTCCGCGCTGCCGACTAGTTCAGAAATGCCNCGGAGCCGCGGCGGGCTCGTTAGCATATAGGTGGTTTAAAAGCTGCCTGAGCCAATCACCCCGCGGCTAATGTCAGAAATGTGATTACTACAAAATACATAAACACAGGCCACGGCCATCCCGCCGCGGGCAGCCGGCGCTTCCCCCGCG
>VZRN01001778.1:122318-163507 GCA_013397935.1 Dasyornis broadbenti | reverse complement strand
GTGCCCGGGCAGGGGGGGCCGCGGCCCGGGGCACGGCGGGGAGAGCGGCCGGCACAAAGAAATAACCTCGCACGCCACTCTTCACACAATGGAGAGCACTCGGATGCCAGCCCCAGAAATCTCCCGGAAAATGGGAAGCACAAAGGGGCGAGTGGCAGAGCGGGACCCCCGGACAAGCGGCGGCAGTGCCCTTCGGCGGGGGTCAGCCCTACACAAATGCGTCATTTTAGAAGCTGCTGTCCGGCGTAAAGGCGTCGGCAGCTAGGTGGGAGACTGCTCCCAGTTTTTAGGATCATTGCTGGGCATAAATCCAGTAACGGTTAGAGAGCTTTGCCAGTGAATATCTAGCATTGGTGGGGACCGGGGTTCCGAGAGAGGACGGGAGGGCAAGGGGAGGAGATCACCCTTTGGAGGTGAGGGATGAACTTTATCTGTTGAATCATACTTGCAGGAAAGTGCTGGGAGCGAATACCACGTGAACGAAAAGTCCTCAAAATATAGAATAAACAAGATGGGCTCATCTGCTCAATGGGAAAGTGCAAGGTTTAGGAGGGGAGCCTTCAAATTACCTGTAAGAAAAGGTCCTCGAAGCACAGACTGTGTCCTCATACACAGCTGTAGAGTATCAGGCATTATTTACAGTACTGAATAAATGTAAAAACAACAATAAACAACGCTGAATTAATCTCTCATGTAAATTCATTCAAGCAAATGGAACCACTCTAGGAACAGATTTAGTTAACTAATATGATTAAGAGAATAACAATCAGCTGCAGCCACAACGGTTCTCAGTCAGGGTGCTCTGCATGAGCGCTGCGGGATAGCCCATTTCACAGATGGGGAAATCAAGGCATGCGCCATTACTTTTTCTAAATTTTTGTAATAATCCCGAAAAATATTTGAGCATGATATGGCTTTACCGACTGTCAAAAATTTAATTCAAATATGACTGAATGTGGGAATATTTTAAGGCATAGTTGAAAAAAATCTAGTTTTCACTGGCATTTGTCTAATTCTGGAAATTCTGACCTCTCTTTTTAGGATAAAATATGAAAGTTTGTACTCTATATTCTACTGACCAGTGATTGGAATCATAATTTATCTTTGCCCTACCAGTAGCTGTTTAGCAAAACTATTTCTGTATGCTCTTATGGAATAACAGTTTCCATAAGAAGTGACGTCTTGAGCTGTTTTTGTAGACTTCCCACAGCTTCTGTCACTAAACACACAGACAACAGATAATGCATGAGGAATGTCACTTCTCTCTTCAAGAGCACCCCAGCTATGTAGCAATACAACACTGCCAGTCCAGTACCATTACTGGAGATGCTGAGTTTAGTAAACAGCAGCATTTAGCTCAGTGGTGCTGCAGTGACTGTGACACTGCTCTGCCAGGGTTTGCTGGCCCAATGAGAAGCCTGTAACTTGGCTACACACCTAGGAGAAAACTTCCCTGCATCCACCTTTTATTCTAACAGGTCCCAACAAGGCTACCTTAAAACCTAAAACTGAAATGACCAGAAAAATTAGAGCTACAGCACTAATAAACACAAATTTTATAACCATAGTATACCACATACTTTGAAAAATGTCTAGAAAACCCAACCAGGAATCTACCAAGTTATGGATTTTATTTCCTATGAAAGCAAATCCAAAGTAAAACATATTTGCCCAAGAAGGGAAACACTCCTTTCTGTAATTAAAATGGTGGGATTTTGCATAGCTTGAAAGCTATTTCTGTTTCAAGGACTTCTTGATTAAGCTAAAATTCACTGTTTCACTGAAGTTAAACATGGCAGTTACATTAGTGTTTTTATTTTGGCTGAGGTGGGGGGAAGGGAAGGAGCAGTGGGTTTGCTTTCATGATTAGGAACCCTGGATTCTCCCCTCAACCCCCTTATAAGAGCTTATGTGATTGGGTGTAGCACAAAGCAAAAATATGCAGTGATATTTTAATAATTCCCATTGATTAACTGGCAAATTATCCCACACCTACAGCCCACCAGCAAGAACCAAGTCCCAGGGTAGGAGCTTGCTAATTACAGGCTCCGGCAGCTCTTCCAGTTGCCTGTTATCATCTAGAGTAGTGTGATGTGCAGAACAGTAAAACAGAAGGCAGAATCAAAGGAACATAAAGTTACAGGGATCCTGACAGTGTCATTTCGATTCCCACTTGGATCTGCCGCCTTTTAAGTTTTGTTTGTGCTCTGGGGGTGTGGGTTAGGGGGCGTGCAGCCAGCCCCATTACCTGGGCTGCTCCAAACCCCCTGCACCACTGGCATCAAGCTGTTACCCAAAGTGGCTCAGGGGTGGAAGGCAAATATCTGATCCAAGATTTAGAACAGTCAATAAATTCCTTAATCTGGAAAACAAGTGTATTGTAAGCAGAGGGGAAAAAAAAAAAAAAAAAAAAAGAGGTGGAGGAAAACAAGAGGAAGAGTCTAGTCTTCCCAAATCTGAAAATGAGTCTACTCCTGTGCCTGTGCAGATGCACGGCTGCCAATAGGTGAGGAAACTGTGTGTGTGTGTGTGTGCAGAGTTGTCTTTACAGGGGCGTATGCGCGTGCAAATACTGCTGCTGCACCTCAAGGTGGCGAGGTTTACTCCAGCGCTTGGAGGCCAGAAGGGAACGACTGGGACACGACCTTGGTTCCCCAGTCCCCAAACCTGCACACTGCATTGGCATACCCCAACCCTGCCTGGCTGCTGCACATGAGCAGGAAAGGAGACTCCAGAGCAGAGAGGGGCTGGGACACAGGCTGGTGGTTCCCATCTGGGTAGAAGTGTGCCATCAGACCCCACCAGCGGACACAGAGCCATGGTTTGTGTCCCTCTGGCAAGGCACTAACCACCACACAGCCCCTTGGCACCCCAGAGGAGGCGTGGGGTAATCTGGCTGCTGTCTGAGTGCTGGATTGCCCTCTCCTGGGCAGAAACAGAAGGACCCACACAAGTCAAGGACTCGCACTGTGACAGCTCTGGAGGACAATTTCCCTTAATTTCAGGGGAAGCATGGGTCTGGTGGAGCAGAAGGGTGCATGTCCTCTGCCTCTGCACCCACCTGTGTGATACCTGCAGTGCCTACGAGTAGCCAAGTTGCAATGCTAGCAGGACCAAAAACCATCAGCAGAAACTTCCAGGACAAAAGCAGGGAGCAAGAAGGGATGAACCAGAGCAGTTTGTTCATCTGTCCATGCTGGAGCACCTGGCACAGGGGGTTCCACACAGCCTGCACTGGGAGGGCTCCCATGCTGCCACTGCCACACCACACCACTGTAACACAGCACTGCCAAAAGCACCACGTGTGACTGAGGCACAGCCCTGCCTTTGCCAGGCTGACAATCGAACCAGCTCTGAAGGCTGCACTATTTTTAATAACCGCTTAGTAATAATAATAATAATGCAGAAAAGCGATACAGCTGTAAATAGCTGTAATTGCTGTATTTATCCCTAGTATGTGTTGACTCTTCAGTCTCTGTCAGAAATCAGGTTTACAAGGATACATTTAAGGTGGTTTGTAGCTGTTTAAAGACAGTAAAGGAGAGACTGATCTTAGTTAAAGACACATAGCATATGAAGAGATAAAAACTACAAGCGCTTGAGTATTGACAATACTCAAGTAAACACGATTTGTTTTTTAAAAACTAACAGCACTACATTTTCAATCTAGCCTTTGTTTATACAAAAGCCAGATAGCACTGAAGACTTCTGGTAGAGTGGCCTTAGGTAAAAGAACAAAACTGTTTTCCTGTGGATGCTCAAGAGTGACTAAATGAAATATGCTTATCAAAAGCTGGGATGCACAATGAAGAACCACCAGCAATACCCAACCATCTGTAATATATACTCAATTGCAGAGCTCTAACACAGGATTTTGACAGGCTTCAGGTTATTTCCATTCATTTCTACAGCTATAGAATAGAGTGTACCAGATGCTTGCAATTTATAGGAAAACTAGAAGATGTAATTTGTTTGCATTAAATATTAATACATTGAAATAAAAATATATTCCTGAAAACAGTGCCCTTTCACGATAATTTGTGAACAGGAAACAAAATAAATCTGTTCTATCCATTGTTAAAAATATTGACTGAGATCAGTGTACACTTCCAGATTTTTTCCATGTAAATTGCTTTTTATTTTTCTTGTGATAATTTTTATTTTCTATCATTAATAAATGACATGATTATTTTTATCACAAGGGGTTTTAAAAAATCCATAAATGGGGCCCACCAAAACAACTGTATTTCAGAGTTTATAGTGCAGCAGTAAGGGTTCCCATCTTTTAAATGTTTCAGACTTTTTGCAAACTCAAACCTACCTTGCATAAATTACATATAATTATAATGCAATACAAATGAAAATTCTAAGAATTCTCTTCCTCTATTTAATCATAGTAAATTAGAGTTACAGCTCCAGCACTCACTAGTGATGCTATAAGTACTTCCAAATTGATGATAAGACAAAAAGGATTTTAAATATTTTTTAGTTCTTCGGTGTACACAATGTCTTAGTTCTCAATCAAAATGGATATTTAATCTTGTCTGGAAACTTTATGAATGCTCAGCTGAAAGCAGCCTTTGAGGAGCCTACCCATGCCTGACTGAGCAGTCTGTCTGTTTTACTCATCCAGTACCTGCATAGCACCTGAAGGAGACAGAGCAGAGGAAGAAAACATGAAACAAACTTGAAGTGGTGAAAATCTTATCTTGATGTTACATCGATTGGCCTCCTAAACCCACCGAGACAGAGCAGACAAACTGGCTGGCCATATCTCCGATTCTGCTGTGGTAAGGCAGTGCTGTGTGTTTTAAGTGTCCTCCCTTCGTGCCAATGTGAAGGGACACTGCTCTGTAGGAGCTCCCAGCTGCAGTCCAGCCCCTTGGCTCATGGGAGACTCTTGCTTTCAGCATGAGTGCCTCCATTTTGCTCCTCACTGTGCTGTCAGTGCAGCGCCTGAGTCGACACTGGACTTGGGCAGCCTCCACCTATCCTGCATCACACCTGGGCACTGTAACTACAAAGTACATTGTGAGCATGTGAGAGGGACTGCTGTTAGGGGAAATGGGTGCTGGGAGGAGAGAATGAGGTCTCAAGTGTGACATATTCAGCCCTTGACCTCCAGAGGAGCTTCTCTGGGCTGCAGCAGCTTCAGGAGACCAAGGAACATCTGCCCATTGACAGAACCAGATCATCTTCCAGACTAGTAAAACAGCAAAGAGATTTAATATACCTCGCTTTTGTTGAATCTCTGAGGACACCATGAAGGCTGCTTTCTAGAATCCAGCAGCTTCAAGAACACTTATGTCTTGTTTTGTTCCATCTCCCAATTTTCCTTCATATTGCACATACCTGCCCATAGCCCCTTTTGGAGCCGAGTTCCCTTTCCATGAATCACATCTGCCTTGGTAACGTCTCATCCTGCACATTGGGTTTCCCCTCCCCCACCCCCTGTGGGGAGATACATGCTGCTGAAGTTTGGGGTTGATTATCACTGGGGACTGATGCTGGTAAGGGCTTTTTGAAGCAACTGAGATTCTCCACTCAAAGTGCTCAGCAAGTTTTGCTGAGTGTGTTTTCCCTGAAGAAAGTATGAAGAAGTGATGCTGAGGATGGTGGGTCCAGAGCAGTCAAACAGGGGAAAGAAAGGGATGAAATTCCTGTAATTTGGCTTTTGCAGCCATCTCTCAGTGGCTGAGGAAGAAAACAGCCTTCAGCAGCAGAGAAGACAGTGCTGTGGTTTATAGCATTGGCAGACAGCCAAAAAAAACCTCCAAAGAAGTGGTGGGGGAGGCTACAGCAGCAGACTGTGGTCTGGGAGACTGACCCTCCAGCAAAAAATCAGACAGGTTGGGAGAGAGGAAAGGGCCTGAAGCATCTGAGCCCCTTTCTGATATACTAGTTTCCCTTACAGACAAGCTAAATATGAATTAAATGCATGTGGCACAGTCATTCGGCTATAGTGTATTATGCAATGTGTTACTCTGAATTTCTTTGGTCTATCTCAGTCCAAAGCAAGAATCATTATAACTACCCCTCAATACGGTAAGAAATAGCACCAGACTTCAACACACTCTTTAAGCAACCCTTCCTCCCTAACCTGGCTCTTAGAAGGAGAACAAATATGTGAATATTAAAAAGACATGCTCGTTTTGGCTAGTGATTCATCTGAAATGTTCATTTTGGCTGGCTTTTCCTACCTGGAAAAGCTTAGTAGTCCTTCTACATAACCAACTCCACCATACTGATTTACCTGTTACACACCTCACCCACTGCTCAACTTTCAGCATATTTCAATTAGTTGAAAGATTACTTTTTAAAGGACTCAACTGGGAGCACTCAGCTTTGGAGGCATTTCAGTTGAGTGCTAATTAGCAACTAGCTGACTGTCAACTTTTCTTCTTCGAAGAGAGGGTAGGGTTGGTGATTCCCTTCTGAATTACCTGGCAATCAAATACATGTTGAAATTTATTCATTAACTTATAATAATCATCCCTAGCTTCTTTGGCAATTTTCATCTTCAAAGCACTTTATAAACATTCATAGAGACACTGTGGTGATTAGCACTATGACAGAACTGTGCAACTTCCTGCATTTGGGTCTGTCTCCCTGTTTTACAGGTGTGGAAGGTAAGGGAGACATGAATGACTGAGGAAATCAGTGGCAGAAATGTAGTTATACCTCAGGAAATTATGACTTACGGATTAGTATTTGGATCTTGCTCAGCAGAGATACACATACTAAGCAGAACAAGTCAGGGAGGGACAGGACAATTGGTGTGAAAGGGAATGATGCACAGAGAGATTCTGTGCCTGGTACCAAGGTGGAATTCATTTAAGAGCAATTTGGAACTTGCAGCTATGCCTTTATCATGTAACTGAAACAAGGTCCCACCAAATCCTGGACTGCATTCACCATGTTGTTTTGAACCAATTGTTAATGCCTTACTAGAAACCATGCATGAAGTGCCACTCTGTTTTATTTATTCAGTTATTTTAACACAAAGTCTCAACCAATTTCCTAAAGAAATGTATGTTGGAAAACATAATTTCCTACGTGGTTTTTTTTTGTTTTTTTTTTTTTTTTTTTTTTTTTTAGTCTTTTATTTCATGTTTCTAATTCATACTCCATTCTTTGTAAAGATTTGATCATAAGAGTTTCAATCTTAATTTGATCTTGGACCTTTGCACTTGCAAAGCACAAGCCAAAACTTACCAAGAAATGAAAGCATGCAGAATATGATCCCTTGAGATTCTGGATATCACTGTTTCAGGTACTCTCTCCACTGTTTTAGACAGTGCACGCAATACATGAAAAATGCAGTCAGTTACCTATCTATTTTGTAGACACAAAATATTTTTTAATTTGGCCTTTAAAATTTAAGTACATGTTATCATTTTAAGTTTTATAATTTGAAATGTTACCATGCTCTGCAGTGCTTGAATTTTGCCAAGGCCTTGTATGGCTGCATAAATGTGACTGAAATAACCAGGAGTTTTGCTTGGAAAATCTGATTATGCTGCAAGAGCAAAATGTTCCAGCTCATGAGGACGAAAGACTGGCTGTGCCTCTCCTTTAAGTGAATAATGAGTTTGCACAGAAAAATAGAGTTTAAGGAAAATATATACTGGATACATCTTTATCTCCTCTGTCTCATAGATTCTGTTCCTTCTACTTCTCATACCTTCCAGGTATTCTACTCAGTGACCTATATCCAACAATGACCCAAAAAGTGAACATGTATTCATGTTCAATTCAATTCAGTATTTAAAACACACCAGACGCATCTTAAACAAGTCTGACGTGCACATATTGCAGAGAGCATGGAAAGATGCTGACATCTCTGGAGAAACAGCAGATCTGAGCTCCCTCTGACTTCAAACTTGGCCCACATCAGGAGCTACTGTCTCTCATGGAGACAGGGCACGACCAATCAGCTGCTCCAAGGCAGCAGCTGCATCTCCCAGCTTCAATTCTCATTGCTAGCTTTGATCTTTGATTCTAAGAGTGCATTCTGCTCTCTACTGTCTGCTTTCTTCCCAGCATCATCCCATTGCATGGATTCTGCAGCCATGCCATGGTGCCTTTTATACGGGTGCATTTTTCAAAACCCCACAGTTCTAACAAGAGCAGAGTGTTTTGTGCATGAAGTACAACAGCTTGTGGAATTCTAGTACATTCGCCCATATCTCTTTGCTCATGAAGTTGAAGTTTGAAGGTTATTGATTAAAAAGCTTTGTTTCTAATTAGAGAAACAGAAAAAAACTACAGCACACTTTATTTCTGCTTGACACTGTACCCAGGGAACTGGCACAACATTCTGTCTGTAGCAAGCCTTCTTCAGTGCAAGTATCCTAGTAAATATTGCCTTGATTTCAACATCTGGTTCACATTAAATAAAACTACAGATGTGAATCCAATAAAGATAGAAATTTTGGAGGGGAGATAAAAGGCTTTAAATTAACCAGCAAGACATCTGTGTTAATTTGCAAAAGCCAAAAAAGCAAGTACAATTATCACAGGACCTGCATGTCTTAGCTAGAAAGGGTAGCACAACAGTGCCCATTACTTTAAAAACACCTCATTATTAACATGATATGAAATTCTGGATTGAATTCAGGCGTTAAGATTCCAAGTCACAATATTCTCGGTTTTTGCATTTTTAAACTGGTAATCTTAAGATTTGAGGAGAAGAATAAATGAAAGTGTGTGAGAAGGGACATTTAGTCAACTAAAGAATTATGAACATAATGAGGGCAATTACAGGGCTGTTTTACATTAACAGCATGAGCACTAAAAATTTTCTAAGTCTTCATACAACCTTTGTATTTCATGTATATACATAGGTTATAATCGCACCCTAGTTAGTAATAAGCATTGCATAGAGATCAAAACAAAGGAGGTGTTCGCACACCTGGAGTTATGTCTACACTGAAATATGCCATTGAAAAAACCCAAATATTTAAACCATTTCACATTTTGATGAACTGAGTTTAGATTTTCAGAACTTCTTTGCATTGCAGGCTAGACCGAAGTGTTTGCCAAACAGAGCTAAGCTCACTTAGGGTTTTCTAGTGAAGTAATAAAAAGAATAATGAGATGGGGGTGTCAGGATGAGTATGTGACCAGTGTGTGTAGTCAGGTTCATGGAGGGAAACATCCATAGGTTGTGTCCTTGCTGCTATGATTCCCTTTGCAAGGTTGATGGCAGGGTGTTTGTGTTTAATCTGCAGTCACACCTCCATTTGGCAGCTCAGGATTCTCTATATAGTTTTAGGAAGCTCATCTGAAGGCAAGTAAGTCAAAATCAATAATATTTGGTTTAAGTATTCAATACTTAAGTTTAATTTTTATTAATTTGTACAGAGGAAGTATTTTGAAAAAAAGTTCCGTTGTTGAAAATTTGTCCAGACTAATTTCTGTGTTTACTGCTTTTACCTTTTTCACTTTTTTCAGAAGGTCTTAGCTGTAAATATGTCTGTGCTGTGGCACAGTTTTAAGCCTTTGACACTTCAGAAATTCTAAAATTCAAATTCAAATTCATGTCCTTGATTCAAAACAATCAAATTGAGTCACTGGGAAAATCTTTAGGGTAAAAGGAGGCTTTCATGAAGACAGAGATTACACTTGTCAGCCTCAGTGTGGCAATGAGGCCATAATATAAAAAGGAGAGAGCCTTCTGCCTCATCTTCCAAAATTTTTATTTACATATCTTTGGGATTGACATGCATGTCTCACAACTATTTGTCAAAGAGACTCCTCTTTATGATGAAGAGTTAAGACATGAGATTGAGGTGGGAGATTGGAGTAGTGAGTAGTGAGGTGGGTGCACTAACTCTTTCTTACATTTTTACAGTATTATGATGGTGCGAAATGAAGTTTAACAACCTAAAATTTAAGCTAATAGTGTTTCGTGTAAGAAACCGGGAGCATATATCATGCATACAGCTTGACATAATTTATTGCTGATTTCAGAATGGCATTTCCATAGGCATATTGTGTGCAAATCATATTCTGCCATTCCTACACATATAGGAGCATCAGATTAGTGGAATCTGGTGGTGTGTATCAAGGCAGACACACTCTCCAGTGTGTTTGTGACACTGACTGCCCAGCTGTTCAAACTGTGTCTGTAAAGTCACACATGTCAGTTCATGAAGCCACATCTTCTTCTGCTGGCAGTGAAGTAAAGGGGCAGCACATTCTGTTCTCCTAAAACACAGAGCATCACTGCAAGGCTCACCCATGGGATCCTGTCCTGCAGTGTAGACATAATCCTCATCATACATTGGTTAATACTCATTCAGCAATGGACCACAGTTAGGGACAGACTATTTCACAAAGGCTGGAAAGTATAGTTCAGTTCAGCCAAACGCATAGACACAAAACTGCTTATTTTACTGAATCCCGATGAGGCTTCCTCTTCGTCATCATCCTGCACTGGGTGGTGCATCATCATTCTCCCAATACAAACTCACCCTTTTCTTTTTCATCTATTCTGTTTAATTCCCAATTTTCATTTCCCTCTAGTAGCCCATTCCTTAAAACTTATCCTGAACCAAAATACTTCTATCTTCCCTTCAATTTCAGATATTTCTGAAACACCTACTAACTCTCCCCCTGCCACTCTTTTTAGACCTCTCCTCCTACCCAACATCTACTCTGTTTCAACACTATTCCTCCATCCCTCATCAACATTTACTCATCTTTCTTCATCCCCTTGACAGGTCTCAGCACTTCTGGCAAAATGCTGGGGGAAGCTGCAGCACACAAACCTTGTTTGGTCACAGCAGCCCAATGATGTATTGTGCGTCATCAGTCCCACAGAAACCCTGAAGGACATAAATATGGTAATGGCAGCCAGCCTAGAAGAAGCTATCAGATCTGCTGATATTCTGCCAGGGTTTTGAGGGAGATCAGGAAAGGTAAGGGGGAATACATGAGAAATCAGAGAGATAAGAAACTTGGAATTATATGGAAAACAGTGAAAAGGGAAAAGGAGTTGGCCCTTTATGGTTTTGTTTATGTTTTTGAAAAGGCAGTGATTTAAGATGGAATACTTTTATTTTATAGGAAAGCAAAGTGCTGCAGGTTAAAGTTTGATACCAGGTTCGCTGTCAATGTGAAGATATACTGAAAGTTTACTCTATTGCTACTGCGATCAATCATCTGAATTTAGGTCACAGTTCCTTAAAATATGTATTCAAGACTTGGATATGGCCGGGGTAAAGAGAGGAGGCAACGGTGTTCACAACAGGAGCTATATGGCTTGTATTCATCCCCATTTAACCCAGAGTTATGTCCATTCAGGTGTTCAACCAACTCCCGCTCTGTTGTTAAGCCAAGTAGGTTACAGGCTTCTGTTTCTCAAGAATACAACAGCTTAGTGGTGTTGTGGGGGATGTGCCCCATCTTGTATGTTGTTCCCACATGCGAACTGATCTTAATTTTAGATCCCTTTAATACTTCACAAATAATGTCCTGGATTGTTTTTTTTTCACTCTTACAGTGATTTCACCTTAAGTCAATGATTGAAAATCTTAAATTCAAAAAGTTCATTTAACCATATTGCCCAAACTAACCCAGAGACACATATGCAGACAGCTCAGATGAGTTTTAGACAAACATCTGAAGTTTTGAATACCGATTAGAGTTTAAAATTCTGCCTTTGCAGATTTCCTATTCTTGATGAAAACTAGACAAAGAAATACCAAAATAAAATGGGAACACTTACGTCAAGTAATTAAAACCACATGAGATTGCACAGTTAAAAAAATATGTAGTATAAGTTTTCTGTTGACTGTTGCAAGGCATCAGTTACTTCTGATTTCAGGTACATGTCTCAGCTGTCCTAAACCCACTTTAAGGGGCAGATTTCTAAGGTATGTTTCTTATGGTCAAGCTGCAAGTGCCTGCTTCATCTGTGGAAGATAGAATGCCAGATAATTGCAAAGCAGGAGAGGACGGGCCCCAATGCAGTTTCAGCTTGTCCTGACACTGGCTGGCTGCTGCACAGGACAGGATGTGTTCTGCTGGTCATCTTAGACACACTGTGTTTACAGCTGCCATTTTATACAGGTAATCATTAATTTTACAACATCGGTCACTCATTTTCACAATTCGGGGTCCAAAGAAGCACTTCGATTTTCTCGTTAATTTTTTTTTTTATTTTCTGTAGCAAATGATATGTGTATTTTACAGACAGCAGTTGGTATTTTAACTACTCATAATTCAGTTTTGAGGGTTATGAACTTTTAGTAAATCACATCTTCTGGAGCAATGTTGAAATTCAGACATTTAACCCCATGTTATTCAAAGTTAGTCTGCATTACATTGTGTGGTATATTCCAGGTAAATGCACTATGTATTGCCTGATTGACTTTAGCAAGTCTTGGTAAGAGCATGTTTAAAAATCAGGTCAGCAATACCTTAGCCTATATCTATCTTTCTATATTACTTGGTTGTTTTGTTTTGGTTTTTTGTTTTTTTATTTTTTAATAATCTGACCAGCAGAAACCTGGTGTCCTCAGGTAGCCCTCATTATCCCTTGGACATTGAATCCTGCTGCTTCTTCTGTGTTCTGTATTTGACTCTGTGACTTTTCCTGAGGGAAGGGCAGAGTAATGTCCTCTTAAATATTAAGCTGTAACCTAGTGTTTATGGCACACTCCTAGGAGCTGTGAACCCCCTAAACAGAAGAGAGAAAAAAAGTTGGGTTTCCCACTTTGTAACCCAGAGCAATGGAATAAACAACGGGTGGAGGCAGCACCACTCCATATTTATGTGGAGACAGTGGGGCAGTGAAACACAAACCAAGACAGTGTTGGATGTAATAATCAAAACCAACAGTGGCATACAATAGACCACCCAAAGCACAGCTGAAACAGTTTTTCAGCTCTGCCATGGAAACAATGAATAGAAACAACAAGCAGAATAGTTTTGAAAATAGCATTTCTGTGTTTCAAAGTAGAATCTTAAGCTTTGAACCAAGTGGGATAGTATTTAGGATCTTTTCGCAGATATAATTTTTGTTGCATGAGGTCAGCTGTGCTAACAGCACTGGAGAGGCATAGACCGTAACAAAGTGATAGGTTAGTGTGCTGTGTGGGAGGTAGTTATGTCACAGAAGCTGCCTTAACTGGATATTGTCTGGTGTTTAAAGAATTGCATTCAGAGGTAATTGCTGTCAATACTTAATCAGAACAACCATTTTATATCATACAGACATTATTAAATAAAAAAATGTATATTTAAATAGTTTTGAAGTATTTTCCATTTTCATTAAAGAAATTGTGAGCTACCTCGTAGCAAAAACACTTTGTTCCTAATCTGTGAAATTATGACCAGAATTTCCCTAGCAAGCCTTTCAAGGTGTGGCAGGTGTGCACTAAGAAAAGGTCCAATTAATCTGCACCCTAGAGTAATCACAGTTTAGATTTCCAGAGAACCTCTGCAAGACTGACCATGAACCTGTGGGATGGCTTTTGGGGCCACCTCCTTTCTGCTGATGCTGAGTGTCAGTACTCAGGATTTTCTTCTCACAGGAGAAGATTCTCAAGAGACCATATTCATAACTGGTATCTTTCAGTCCACGTGGGAACTTTGCCAGCCCTGTCATACAACAGTCACTACACTTTATCCCAAAGCTGCCGGAATAAAAAATTTTAGCTATTTTCTCATGAGCTCTTCTAGAAACTTCACCAGTATAATATGCCTCCCAAATGGAGGCATCTCTTTCTATACTGATAAATTCCTCTGCTATATAATAAGGTGTAAATACTCCTGTTTTGCGTATGAGCTCCAAAAACTAGCAAGATTAAGGCTAAAATTTGTGAATTCCTCAAGTTTGGAGTGCCTCAGTGATTAATTAGTTGCCCATCTTTAAATACCTAGACTTTGATTTTCCTTAGCTGTTGGTCATCTGTTCCTTCAGATTTCATCTACAGTGAGCACTGTTAGTGCTTCAGGAGCCCGTACCCTGATTGTGAGAAGCAGAGCTAAGATAATAATAGTAAAGCTTAAAAAATAGAGTTTTCCATACTCCAGGATGAAGGAAATATTTGGAAGCATAAGGCAGAAAGACTATCGCCATGGGAAATGACTGCTTTTGATCAAACCCTTTGCCTAAAAATGTAAATGCCTGAGGTGCAAGTTTCTTCTCTGAACCAAATGGTTCAAACCCAGATCTTCTCAGTATTGGTTTCATAGGGTAGTAGCGTAACTTTCTCTTATTTAAAGAAGAAATTCGTGGTTGAAGTGAGACTTTCCTTCCAAAGGAAAGATGAATCTAATCCTAAAAGTTTTGATATGGCAGCACTTTCCTCTAACCCTTTTCTTCTCTCCTACTCTCCCCAAAATGTTTGACAAAAGTAATCAAAATCTAAACTAGTTCTTACCTTAAGCTTGACAGATGAAGAAGTACTTTCAGAAGGTGGTTATCACACAGAAAGAGAAACAAGTTCACTTAAGTTTTGGTGAGCCATGTAACCACTAAAGACTATCTGCCATTTTCCTGCTGTCCTTTTGCTCTCCAAGAACAGGGCACTGCATACCTATTAACTTTGGCAAGTCATAATGCTGGGGGAAGGGTTCCTAATGCCAGCTTCATTTATTAAAAATCAACATTCCTTCTTTGAAAGTCTTCCAGCCTCAGCCCTGCATGAGGTAGAGACTCAAGGGAAAACTAGGCTGCAGAGAAGGATCTCGAATCCCAGCTTTAGTGGAGCTACTGTGGGAAGAGGCAGAGTTTAACAGCTCGGGGGTGTTCAAGCTGTTTTCCACATTTGTAGACATTAATGGTGTTCTAATGGGGAAAAACAAGTACGGTATATATGCTGGTATGTGGTGTGAGTTGTATGGACCATGTGTGGCACTATGATATTTAGGGACAACAGCGCTGAAGAAAAGAAAAACTAATTTGATAAATTAGGCTTATTTCTGTAGTAAGAGAAGTCTACAGTAACATAGACACAAAGAAGCACATTTATTCACAAATTCAAGATTTAATAAAAATGTAAGGGCCTTTCTTCCCCTTTAAGTAGAGGGGGAAAAGAAAGAAATGGCTGACTTTCTCCTAAACTTCTGTGCTCTCTCACCCCCAACATCTCAATCTCCAGTGGGCACACACAAATGATGTCTGCCTCAGAACATAAATACACAGCAGTGCAACATAAGAATTAAAATTAGCAGATGAATCCAAGGAGTGAAACCAGCTAACAAATGTATCTTGTTAGACTTCGTCAGAGAACAAGATTTTTATCAGAAATGCTGTTTTTCAGAGGACACCAGGATAATTTCCTCCTAATAAATTTCCATCTTATTGAGAGCAGCTCAAGTTCTGCCAGTCAGAGAGAATCTCCCAAAGGTATGTCTTACGCAGCTCTCCTACCACTGGATTAGATGTATGGACACGTTTTAAAATACAGTGAGCCCAGAGTACCTCTGAAAGTGTGTTTAGGTATTAAAAACACACAACAGTGGTAGAAGTTTGCCTCATGTTAAAAAATATTCACTACTTTGTTTATTGCAGTCTTTTCCCCTGAATTCAGAGGAAATGAGTGTGCATAATTCCACATTCCCTGGAAGGCATAAGGTAAACTTTGGTCTAAATAGTTTGTGGTGTTGTTTTGTAATTTTCATGAATCAGAGCTTATTTTTTTTACTGCATCACCTATAATTTTTTATAAATCTCTCTCCTTTCCCTTTAAAAATATTTAGAGAAGAAAAGAACCTTGTGTCATAGGGTATTAGCTGATTAGTTCATTCAAACAGTGATAATTATAGGTTTAATTGCTTAAATGTGAAAGTCATTTATTTAAATTAGCTGCATCAAACATACAGCATGCTCAAAACCTGAAACATTTTGGTATTGGGAACCAGGGTTATATTCTGTAAACAGAACATGCAAAATATAAGATGAGAAACAATGTGCCTCTATGTACAGATCAGCAAACTCATTTAAGCCCAAAACTCCCTCCTCCCCTGCCTCTGGGGTCGGAAAACAGCCTCGTTTGAACAATGACTAATGGAATGCACTGAAATGTGTGAGGGTTGAAAGGAGAAATACTATTCAAGCCAACAAACTCATTTCATTTGTGATTTAGAGGGGCGCTGCACCTTTCCCCCGAACTCTTCCTGAGAAAGAATGAATAGGCATCTCAAGGTTATGTAAAAATGGGTATTTCAGGTGGAGAACCATATTGGTTTTTAAAATAATAAATGAAGAAATAAATAAAGGTTTGTTATGTCATAAAAATACTGCAGAGAAAAGATGTTTACATCACAACAAAAAGGTAGTCAAAGCTATAGTGACTATAGCAAATGACAGAAGGAGTGTGCTTGTGAATTAAAAAAAATCCTGTATTAAATATGCAGCATGAGAACTATGGTCAGAGTGCAAGAGAAGGGCTCAGCTTTTTAATCTGAGGAAAAATAAAGGAAGAAAAATAAAAGAATTTCAAAGAACAGAAAACATAGGTAGTTAACATATGCCTAGCTGCCAATCCCTCCATCATCCTGTGTTGACAAAGGAATGCATATAGACAGAGACATTTATTTTTTAAGAAATAATTTTTTTAAAAGGAACAAAGACATTCAGAACAGCTAGTTTCCCCAGACATATCAGTTTTCGTGTTCTGTGTCTCTGTTCAGTCTGTAATCAAGTTGTATCTGAATGTTATTGCATTTTTCTAAACCTTCAAGTTGATATTAAGCCCCAGTTTTCTCAACAACATTATGGAAGTACAAACAGCAGCAGCGGCAAAGGCTGGGGGATGCAGAAAGCTCCTCTTAATTTAATAAGGGTTTTTAAACTGAACGCTATGCACCATTGACTATGCAGGAAAGCTATTTTTTGCTGCAAAATTTCCCAGCTCATGAATATCCTTGTATGCTTCTCTGTGCACAGCCTCTCTCCGTGCCCCCTTTTCCTGCTGAGAGGGTCATATGGCCACAGGAGAGCCTGACCCCCTGTTTACATTTCACTGTGCAGATTACACAGTGAAGAATAATACTACAGCTGGTTACTGCTTACAATTATTTAATTTTTAAAAACCCCAACCACCCAGCACTTTAAAAGCTGAATTTATATAAATCCATCTGTCTCTGTGTCTCTTTCTCTTTCCCCACATGCGATTTGCAATTTATTTTTTACATGTAAATTTGCTGTACTCATTCATTACAAGCTTCCTTTGGGGTGGGGAGAATGTTTGTACTTCTGCTCCATGCAATGCAGAGCCTTAACTTGAAAAGATTAGAAAGCTAAAAATGTTTGGAAAACATTATTGTCATATTTTATATAAGCAAAGTAAGGCAGAGAGAAGGTACAATCCTAACATCATGCAGCAATCAGTGATAGAGGAAACAACATGTTCCCATGCATGAGGCTGAGCCAACAGTTTCATCTCTAATTTTTAGAGACCCCTACCCTCCTGGCACACAGTGGTGCCCCCACAGACAAACAGGTTTGAGGATGCATAAGGAAAAATGCAGTTAAGCGTAATAACCCAAGCAAAAAAAAGGCACCAAAAATATAGTATTTCGAATTTAGGAAGGAAGTCCTAGGTAGATTTTGCTGAGATTAAATCTAAATTGAGTGGATTTCCAGTGTGATCAGGGAACAGCATGTTAAGGGAGAGAGTTGGAGACATATCCTCAGGGGATTTATGTGGTTATACCTCCAGATGATCCCAGGGCAGTTGGAAAATGAGATACAAAGGGCTCTATTCTGCCCTCATTTGCACAGCACTTAACTCTGATTTTCATGCCATTTAAACAAGAATGTCATGTAAAGTGTCTTGATCATTGAAAATGGTGCCAAATACATATTCTCCCCTCAAGATTACTGCATGCAATTCAGATCATGGGACATTTACATTAGGAGAGCTGGCCTTTAGAAAAGAGGTGCAGACATTAAAATAGAGGTTGTGAGGAAGCTAATCTGAATTGGCCTGTTTCTCAGTTACTTAGCCAATATAACCATGCAAATTACAGTTTCTTAAGCAGTTTTTACATTTGTATTTGCCAGAGAAAACTGGTATGTATATACTAGACATACTTCATATAAATTTCGAGGACACAAAAGAAACACTCAGAATGCCATTGTTTAAGACTGTCATCTAATTTGCTAACATATGTAGATCTATAGTATTGCCAGTAAGATGCAGGAAAAGGGAAGTGTCACATCTTCCATGCATTATATGATATCATGGTAATATGTCTCCTCATTTTTAGGTGTTTTAAAAGCTTAGCATTTCCCAGTTACAGAGAGTTATGTTGCCCTCTGGATAAAAGATGGAGAAATACATGGCAGTGCTGGCTTTTTGAAGGAAAACTATTACACAATATAATAAATAGGTGGTATGTTAGTCCCCACTTAGCTCTGCTGTTACATGTTATGAACAGGCCTTTTTTATCTTATTCCCACTGTTATAATCCTCAGCCACTTAAATGATCATGGGACAGCCAGCTCAAAGGTGTTACATTGTGTTATTATACTCAGTCATTGACTAATCTCCTTATTAAACGCCATACTTAAATCAAGGTGTGACACAAGCAGGTGTGTTCCTATTCTGGGCAGGGCTGTACTTTAAAAAGCCCATCAGATTCTGTGAAGGCACATGCTAAAGGCATTCTTGAAAATCATAGGCAACTATGAATGCAAAAGGCAAGATAAGGTCACAAGTCTCTTTTCCACCTTTTATTGACACTGCCTCAGACTCAGATGGTATTAAAGATGCCAAGTGAATGAGCCCAGCAAAAGAATCCAGCAAGCTCCCTTGTCCAGTTTTATACATTTGCATTACTGTTTTAGATACTGTAAACTCACCTGAGGGATGGACATTACTCTGAAGCTGGCTCAGGCTCAACTTGAAACATAGCAAAAGCCCTCATTTACAAAGTATGAATAAGAAGCAAAGTGGGTTTCAAGGCTCAAACTCATGCTCAGAACATAAGGAGGAGCCTTTAATTGATCAAGAACCTCTTCAATACACACTTTAGTGCATTTCAGTTTATGACTGGAGTTTTAAGTAGTTTGTTGCATGTTTGGCCACCAGAATCATGTTCTGTATGGGAAACAGAAAAAGATAATGCAACAGAACTCAGAACTATGTGTTAGAGCATCAGAGAAGCATTTTTTTGCCCCTCTGTTTTCAATCTCTATGAGTAATGCAGCAAATAGATTGTATGCTGCATTATAAATTACATGATCCATCATAATAATCATCATCACTAACCAGATGATATAGAACATAACAAGAAATACTAGTAAATATTCAGTGAAAGCCAACTTTGAAATTATGTATCATTTTATTCTAGGAGTTAATCCTAAAATAAAAGAATAGAAAAAAAGTATCATGTAGTCTACCTGTACTCAAAATAAAACACATTTCTGTTACGTAAGTTCTAAAATTGTACAGCCAAAAATCTATTTTATTGCAAGATTTTGAGCAGTGTGTATACTTAAGAAACTAAAAGCATGTTTGAAATAATTTCTAGAGATGTGTAAAAAAGGCAAAAATACTACGCTGTTATTTCTTCTGTAGCCTGTGGGCTAAACTTTGTGGGAGTGTCCAGTGAACACCCTTTTTTCCTAAGAATTATCAATGGGCTCTTCAGACTAAAAAAATGCAGATATATGTCAAAGTAAAAATAATGCCCACTGAGAAGGGATCAGGCATTAGCTTTTCTTCACCAATCTCAATTAATTTTCTATTTGGATTTGCCATGAGTTTTGTGGGAGAGATTAGAGGGATTCCAGCTGCAGTGCTTTTCCCTGCAAGACACCTTTCTGTGTGCTATAAAATGACCAAAAGGTGGTGTAAGTTTGGAGTGAATATGTAGTCTTTTCCACATATTGTCCAAGAATTTTGTAAGGAGAGCATATGTCTCAATTTTTAAAAGCTTTTTCTTTTATAGAAATAGAAAAAATGGTAAAAACCAAGACTAGCAAGAGAGTCTAGTACTACTTTCTTAGTGAGTACTGACTTGATTTTTATATCTCCAAACATTATTAACTTTACCGACATCAAAGAAGGCTCATACCCTTTACACAATATGAAGAAAAAAGGTATCTGGCTGCACTGGCCTCATGTTTCATTGTGCTATCACATCACAGGCTGCTGCACTGATAGAAGAAATCACATATCCTCTACAAAAGAGAGAAGAGAAATGTATATATAACAGACTTTGGAAGTTCTGTAAATGCACATTAGGTGCTGACTGCATTTTGCTGGCACAATGCCACTCTGACAGCAAAGGCACAAAGTCATGGATCTTTAGCAAAGACAATAGAGAATACAGGATTTAAAGTTGCCATTAGGGAGCACAAGTGAATAAGGAGTAGTGCTTCTGATGGGATTTCTCTTTGAATTTTTAAAGCATGGTAATGTAACCAGAGTAACAGCTATTCTCTTCAGCCACATTGAGCACAGGTAGAATGGTCATTCTTAAAAATACAGAATCATAGAATCATTAATAGCGTGCCTAACTCAATCCTTATTTTAAATACTTGTGAAAGGAAAAAAAAAGTCCAAACAACTGAACATTAAAATAACTCTTGGCACTTAACAGAATTGCACCATGATAAGGATGTTGCTTTCATCAGAAAAACACAGTTCTGTGCTCCATAGTAGTGCTATAGAAGTGCACTTCTTGGGCTGAGAGAAAGACTAACCTTTCTGCTGTCTGACTGCAGCCAGTTGCTGGGGCTCAGGAGGGGTTTCAGCCAGCTTCAGGCAGGCACAGCCCACTCCATTTACCTTTTTAGCAAACTGCGCAAGACCTAAATATGTACATTTTCCTTCTCAAGAAGGGACACAAATCATGGATGGAAGGAGAGACTTATTTACATCCAAAATTTGCCTATAATGATCCGGAATGGAGGGGAGGGAGACGTGCACACACACATGGTGAGAAGGGAAATAGGGCTTGGGTTTTTTCCCCTGAAATGTGAAACACAAGTCACACATTAATTAGATAAACTCTTAGGTATTGTGATTGTTTTGCTTGTGTATGTAGATATATATAGATATATAGATATATATACGATTGCCAGAGGCCCCTTCCAGCCCTAACAATTCTATGGTTCTGTGATATACTTAATTGAACAGGGGACATTAGAAGCCATGTCACTGCTAAAGGCCTCTGTGTTCCTGTAAATACAACTAAAAGTATGATCCTGGGGGTATGGAGTATATTTCAAGTACCTCGGGTGCATATGTGCTATTTCAAAAACTCTTTGGGTTTTATTGCCAGGTATAACCTTTCACAAACACTGGACAAACCAGTGTATATAGGTACTACATACTTCAGTACATTCCACTCCATTGGAATTGGCAGATTTCAGCTAATCTAATAGTGTAACATGATATGTCTTTTCTATTTAATGTGTTGTGAAAAATCTAAACATGTTCAAGATTTTTATTTTTTTACTTTCATTTTACCTTTCTTCCAATAGCCTTTTCAATAGCATGAGCGCTGAAAGCTGGGCAAAACCCATAATGTGATGTTTAAAACAGTTACCGTTTTTCAGGACTGTTTTTTAGGAGGTGGAAGAGATTGAGAGATTGTTTTCTAAATTAAGAATCAAAGATTTATGGGCAATTTGAGTGGGAACCTGGAAAGTCAAAAGGAGTGGGAAGGAGAGAAAGAAGTAATAGTGTTGTATTCCAAGGAAGAAATAAAAAACTTTCGTTGTCAGATTCTTATTACTGGGATTTAGTACTTTTGATTATTTATTTGAGCAAATACCTAAACTTGTTCATCCAAGTTTTGAAATAAGCTGGAAAAAGCCTAGGTCAGGGTATCAGCTTGACCACTAGTCCCAGAGGAGGTAACAGGTACAATAAATGTCACATCCCTTGAGTGCTGCGCTCAGATACCTAAAATTTTGCCACTGGCATGGAGTGGCATGGCATACTAGTTAAAACACAGGGCTTACAACCATAAGTATAAAGGTGAAAAAATACGTTACGAAATCAGAGGGAATATGGACACAAGGACAGGCTGCCTGGAACTCTCATATCCCTGTACCATCTCCAACCGCTCATCCAAATTGAAAGGAGTCTGGGCTGGCAGCTGACTTCAGGGCTGGGCCTTTTTCTCCCAAAAGTAATCTAGAACTGCTCTAATATTTTACAGAGGTTTCTATGGAACAGTCAGTGCTGTCTTGCTATGTGTGGAGAAGCAAAGTCATACAGGAAGCACCATCACTAACACTGTGTGTCCCCATGGGAAAAACTTGTGCTTTGCTTGGTAGAGTTTCAGAGTTGTGGTCACTGTTGCTTTTGACATATGTATATTGTTAAATATTTACATTAGAGAGGAGAGGGTCAAAGAAGAGTGCCTCGCAACTGGAGCAGAAGGCAGTGAGGTCTGTGGGGATTTTTTAAATTTCCGGAGTTCATTCCAGTGTGAGATCAGCCCTGGAGAAAGTTATCCTTTCCATAGGGATGAGATTCCCTCTTAATATAGAGCACTCCATTTTTCGTAGAAGTGTAGTGAGCAACAAATCCCTTCTACATCTTATATATCTGGGGCAAGGCAATGAGCTATGCCCTTGTTGGTGTATAAGGCAATGAGGTATACAGCTGAATCTCAGCAACAGCTCCCTGATTCTGGTTTCAAACCTAAAGGGGGTCGCCAGTCAAAGCATCTGAGGACATATCTGATGTGATCACAGTGGGTTGCCTTGCTGAAAATACAATTTTTAAAAAAGCCTCTGTTCTCCAAGGCTCATACATGTTGAAGACAGCATAATGGGATTCCTACATGCTCAAAGTTCATACAAGAGTAACCAATGTGCAGGTATCTGAGTGCTGATCCTCAGCTGGACGTGACAGTGAGAATTCAATGCATAAAGTGTTCTAGGAGTTCAGCACTTGCAAGGGATTCCATAGTAATGTCCACCTGCAGCCTGAGTTCAGCAGGTCCATGATGTACATGCTGGTGTACACAGGAAGGTAGAGAGGACACGGGGGTGGATGCTGGATGTGCAGTTGGCATGACAGAAGTACAACACCCTGCCCAGTCCATCCTATGGATCTGGGCTGTTTTCTGCCCTCCTGGGAGGCAGAGGAAGCAGAGAACCTTGGGACCATATCATGTCACCAAATCAAACCTACACAATTACATTTCTTTCAAAAATGCATGCATGACATTTTCTTTCAAAATTACAGGTTTAGTAGTGTGGAATAGATGTCTCTATGATGCTGCTATTCCTGGGACAAAGTTGCTGATAATCACTCAGCCACCAGGCCCCCATTCCTGCTACAAAATTAATCACTTCCAGCGTTCTGCTTCTGTCCTTCTTTCCCATGTAATTATTCCTGAAAATAATCTCTCATCAAGTAGGTAAAACCTGAGCAGGGCCACTCAGATTCCATGAAAATGAGTATAGCATTTTCTGAAATAAACTATTTCCTCATTTTTTCATGCTTCAATTTTCAACTTTCCTTCATATTCACATTCTATGCCTGGTGCATTTAAAATCAAAGATTTTAATAGGTTATCTCTAGCAGTCTTGTTATTTGTTCAAAAGTTGTCCAAAAAATTACCTACCTATTTCTTGAGGAAGAAAAACCAAAGTTTATTTCTATTAAGACATAAAAACTTCAGGCATTTTAAAACATACTTCTTATTTCATATTCATGCCATACAGTCTACACATCTTTTTGTAGTGTTTTAAGTGTAAACATCTAATTTTAACCAAGTTTAAATAATTCATTTTACTTCACATCCATGTATTTGAGAATTTAAATATAAAATACTGAATTTTCATTTACTCAGTGTCCAGGGGGAATAAACAGCATATGAACTGTCTGTAGTTGCATCCTAGTAAAAAAATAATCAAAAAGCCCTAATATTTTCAGATTTTTAAGAGAAGATTTCTTGTGAAGAGGTGAAGCTGATAATTTACAGAGGATCCTAGAAACTAGCCCAGAGAACAGAGTTCATCTGCGATATATAAAATAATGCTAAAAACCAGTTACATGTGACCTATTTATTACTTATCCCTGTATTTGGGCAAATAAACTCAGCTGTGTTTCACTTGTGAAGTACAGAGTATAATTTATATTAAACATAACTTCATGCCTAGCTGGTGTAGAGCAAATGCCTTGCAGTGGTGCAATTTGATAGTGTTACAGCACAAACAATCCGGACAAACAAGCTCTGAGCAGTTGCCCTCTTTTCCTGTCAGTTTTAGAAATGCATTTTGTGGCAGTAGCAACAACTGCCTATTTCTTTTAGCTGATAGAAATAATGCATTGCTGGCTGATAGGGAAGAGATACTTACAATCTTGAGATATAGTTTACTAAACAGTTTCATTTACTGTTCAATATAGTTAAAATTTTAGTACTCCTGATACGGTACCAAATAGGCTTAAACAACTGTGACAGCTGGTAAGAGGCAAACTTTTTTTGTTTGACTATTTTGCAAGCTTCAATTAAATATCCACAGTTAAGGCACTCTCATAAAAAGTTGTAAAATTCTTCTGTAGTAGAAAATAGAGACAAAATAATGTTATTTTTTAAAGAAGTTGCGGAAATGTTTAGACTAATTAAAAACAATCCAAAACATCCACTTTTTTATAGGTACAGGGATTGTGGTAGCTGGAGTGGAGACTGGGAGACGGAAAACAGCCTGTTACGTGCAAACACATATGCACATCACAAACCTGCTACTGCAAATCCTAGCTACGGAGCAACATACAATTTAACATCAGTGTCACAGGTATATCGCAAAGTCTTTATTGAAGCCTTATGAGCAATCCACTGTGTTGGAACAAACAAGAAGATGGGTGCCAATTCATGTGGGGAAGTGGATTAAGCTGGAACAGTTACAGGAATTCTTGCTCTGTACTCTGTGTCCCACATCTCTCAGTAGTTGGTGTCCCCAGAGCCAGGGTACACAGAAGTTCCATAATCCTCAACCAACATTTTAATTTGAACCATAATAGGAGACTTTTTAAGCAAGATCTTCCCCCACAGCTGGATAAAAGCAGCCAACATGAAGGCTAATACTGGGATTAAAATAGGTTTAAACTTATGAAAGATAGCCATCTTTGCTTGTCCCAAAAGGATTTTGCTTTTTTTTTTGTGCTTTATCTTCTAAAGTGAACTGTGTAACCTCTGTGCTTACATAGCCAGTGAAAACTGTTATGGAATATCTAGATTAATAAGCCTGAATATCGGAAGACATTGATAAATTATCCTTAGGCCCAAGTGCAAAGCTGGTGGTCCAGGTTTGTGTTTGACAAGCCCAGAGAGCAGGAACTGTTACAAGGTAGAAACTGCTTACTTTTCTTCCTGTACCTGAACTGGTAAAGTTTAGTTACCTTGATTGAAATTTAATTGCAGAGCAAACTTTTAAAATTCCCCCTCCATGTCTTTGCTAACACTTCTCTTTGCTGAAGTTGCTGCTGGCCAGGTGAAATGGTAAAAAAAAGATGTTCTCAGTGAATAATAAACTTGCTACAGAATACACTGCAGCTGGGAAACAAATAGCTCACAAAGATCAGAAAGAAATGTTTGTGTCTAAAACAGTTGATTTTTCATTTTCAAAATAGCTCTTTTGTTTTGACTTGTCTTTTAAAAGGAGTTAAACAATTCAAAATTGAATGAAATGTTTTGTCTCAGGTTCATCTGTCAATTTTAATTATTTGTTTTCCCAAAAGCAGACAAATTGTTTCTGCATTCTGGAACAAATCTCAGTCGCTTTCCAAACCCAGTTAAAATCTTACAGTCATTTCCACTGAAGAAATCCAGGAGCCCAACTAAGAGTGCAAAGAAAATCTGTAACTAGACTGCAACAGAGCATTTAGACAAATAACTATGTTTTCCCAATGCTCTTGTGTTGCCACTAGAGGTATCAAACACAACACAAGAAATCAAAGAGCAGGGAGCATGGATCACAGCACCTTGCTGAGGAAAGATGTCCCTCATTCATCTCTGGCATAAAAGACCAACCAAAACTGAGCATTCAAAGATATGAGTGGGGAGACTTTTAGGAAGACAGCAAAATGCAAAATATATTCTGTTGTAAAAGAAGTGACACTCATCCACTAGCAAATTCCCAACATGTCATTCTTAATTTGCCAACTTGTTTTATACTATATCAGGCCTCTTTCCCTGATATGTGTAGAACCTAGGACAAAAGTACTATTACATGCAGAAGGTGTGAACTTGAAATTCAGCTTCTATTGCTGCTGTTTACCTGCCCAGTTGTGCTTGAGGACCTTTATAATTAAAATATTATCTTCAAGCTGTAACAGCTCAAGATTGCTGTAAGGTTTCCAAAATCTTGGAATTTGTCAGAAACTCTGCTATGCATCTTTTTAGGATTCTCTTTGGCAAGTATCAACACAAAGTTAATTTAATTTCAAATTTGTACACATGTCTTCTGTAGAACAAAATCAAACCTGCAGTGACCAAAGGGTTGTAAGTAACTTGAGAGAGACAGCTCTAAAATATATGATGGCAATGAAAATGAAAGTAGTAAAACTGTATAATTAAAGGATGTTGTTAAATATCCATTAGATTTAGGAGTGTTTACTTTCATTATGTCTCTGATACCGGTTTAAAGTGGGCCAAATCCAAATATAGAGGCATATGCCTTCAAGAGAATTCTCTGTCTTCAGAGAATTTGCTAATGGGAAAGCTTTAAGAGCCACTGAGTTAGTCCGCAGATTTGGAATTGATGTATCTGCCCTTTGCATCTTTAAGATGTTGCACAAACTACCTTAATTACTAAATAAAACAGCTCAGATCTCAGAGGAGGAGTACTATGTATTTGGCGAGAAGAAAGGGAATCTTATGAAGCAATCTAAATGCCTTCAGGTATTGCAAGTACAATCGCCAGTGAGGGATGTGTATGCAAGTCAGAGCATGTTTGGGCCTATTTGATGCAATTAAGTATTAATTATTTCATTTTTCTCCCCAATAGATCAGTATAGAAAAAAAAAGAGGGGCTGCACAATGATGTAGAATGATATAGAACCTGCCCATCTGCCCCAAAATGAATGACACTATAATTAGTCAAGCAAAGTCTATTTTGCTTCCCCTAAATAGCATGATACTAGAAAATGATCATGGCCAGAATATTTCTCAACAAACTTCCACAAAATATTGCAAAATACAGTGTCATGAACCTGAACACTTCATACACACTGTTAAAACTGTCAGTGAGGTAAATAGCCCATAACTACTTTCTGAAAGAGTCCTGTAAAAAAGGATGGCAGTGAGCCATGATGGCTTCTTAGGTAGCAAGTACTTTCAGGCCTCCCCTGTGAAGACTGATGCCTTAAAAGAAGCAGTTCTGTAGATCAGCAAACAAGTGTCCATGAGAAATGCTGTGCTATCAGTGAGGAAAGCACCAAGTGTACCTAACAGTAACAGACTCCCCTTCAGCCAAGCAGCAATACTGTTGTGTGTTTATGGGAAAACACCCAGAAATTCAAGCTTTGCCACCTCTTACTGAGGATTATTTATCCTAATGTGAAGAATGTAAAAGGGTACAAAATGCCTCTACTCAGCAGGGTGAAAAGCCACAAGACTTTCTACCTGCCTTTTCTACAGAAAGTGAATGGGAGACAAATGCCTGTTTAATCATAAAATGAGCTTCAGCAAAGCAAATGAACTTAGGTATTTCACAAGCAAGAGAAGTCTAAATTGTCTCCTAAACTTCTTATACTCAAACTTCCAGGATGGTTGCATGCTTTTCTTTCTTCCAACAGAGCCCTTTTTAATTCCTTGTTGCTGTCAGTTTCCTTTTATTTCAGAAGTGAAGCTGTGACAGGGCATGGGAGCAGTGCGACAGGAGGCTGTGCAGGCAAAGCGGCTGCTGCAGACCCACCAAACTACCTGCAGCCACTGGAGCTGCCTCGCGGTCACCCGACCACTGCAGGCACTGAGGCATCCATGTACCTTCCCTCCGGATGCTGAGCAGCAAACATTCTCAAGCAGCCAAATCTTGCATTCTCCCTCTCCCCAGAATTGGTAAGGAATGTGCAGTATCTGTTTTTAAAATGCAAATTTACCTAGGGTTTTTTTTTTTTTTTTTTAGCCGTGGGGGTTTCTTAAAAAGATGGGGAAAAAATCATAAATTACTAAAGAGACCATTTAATGTCTAAAGTAAATCTTTCCTGTGTTCTTATTATGCGAGTTTGTTTGTTGGCCTGAAAAGTCACCAAGCTGTGTGACAAAGGAAGACAAAGCACTGCTGGGTCTGCAGGGACTGGCAGCACATGGCAGCATGATGCTGTCGAGGAGAGAAAGCACGCAAGAGTAGGATTTTCTGTTTTAAGGCTGGTATCTGGAATCTCATTTATCCTAAGGTAGGCTGGTTTGTTTGCTTGTTTATTTATTGAATGTATCTTAGTCTAGTGAAAAACCACCACGATGCTCCCAAAGCTGCCCCTCTGGGTTCTGCAGGAATCCATCCTGGCAGACATATCTGCAGACTTGGAGGAAGTTCAAGAATTTTCCAGTATATCAACAAATATGACAAGAAATCCCACTATATTCTGAGCGATGCCATAATAATAAATGAGGAAGAAAGTAGTAACATTAGATAATCCCCATAGAAGACTAACTCTTTGATCTCCAGCATTTACATGCATGCCTTTACACTTTGTACATTGTAAGCATTTGATTTCTTACCAACAAAATACAGCTACAAACTCCTCTTGAATGTTCCAGAAATAAAATTCTCCTTGATCCAGTTATATGCCTTCTAAGCAGTGAGGGAAAAAACTGAGGCCTCAGATGACCGTGATGAGTAAATGAACAAGTTACCATACAAATGCCATGAACTAATAATGTCTATTTAGTTTAGCTGCTTCTAAATATTAAGTCAATTATAGTTCTGCTTTTTCTACAAGAGTCAGTGCATTATCACGATTTTAATTCTTTATCTCCAAACACATAGGCAAGCCTGACACCAGGGCTTGTGTAGATAGGGAGCGCTAATAAAAACGTTTTCATAGCCCCAGTTCTATCTCTGACGGTAACTAAACTAATTTTGAAAACAAATTTTGCACCAGTTCACGTGAATAAAATCCATCCTCCCTTGTGTCCTTGACCTCCCTAGGCCTAGAACCTTTTGATTTTATTCTGTCCTGGAAACATTCACATACTTGAGCAAATGTGAAATAATGGGCTATGACCTCTCGCGATACTGCTTGTCTGGTTACATCAGTGGATTTTCAGCAAGGGAGCTATTTCAATGGGTGTCAGCGTAAAGGAAATGACTCACTATGCTGGCTTATAGCTGCTTGTAACTACAGAGACTGTTAACTAAATCCTAAATAAATAGCAATAAATAATGGAAAATAAATCATGTTTCATTGCTAGCACTAAAATCTAGTACACGTATTATTAAAATGAAATGGATGCCAATAGTCAAAAATCTCGGACCAACTATTTTTTTTTAAATGAAGGAACTGACATTTTTGATGACTATCAAGAAGAGAGAGAAAGAAACAAAGAGAGAGGAATATCTAAAAGGAAGACATTTTCCAGGCTGTAGTTCCAGAGTCATTCTTTCACAGGCTTTACATCACAGAAAGCTCAGATTCAGATGTTGAAAATGTATGTCTCCGAAATACACCCATCACATTTCAAGATTTCAAGCAGGGTTTTTTTCATGATTGGGAGCAGCAGTGGTAAAAGGAAGCAGTTAAAACCAGGACACATTCCTGGGACATTATAATGCATATTATGCATTGTCTCAGCTTGACTGTGAACAGCACACTTGAAAATGAACATCAGCTAATTAGTTGCATACCATAGAGTAAGCTTGAGCCTATTTCATTTACTGCACAAACGATTTCAGACTTTGTTCTTCAGTTCAGAAGAGGCATAGCCCTCCACTGCTTTCTTGGACGTGGAATTTTGCATGTGACATGGCGATGCAATCTGGAAGAAAACAGAAACCCTGGAAAGCCACAGACATAAAAATAGAGATAGGAGAATTTTAGCTTCCTTTCTGCTTAAGCAAGTGTTTGAGAAACTGAAATCTGTATCTTGCTAAAGAAGTTTGCATCCGCACCACAAATGGCACCACAATGTAGATATACCCTAGGCAGCTGAAAAAAAAATAAAAAAAAGCAGCTCACTCTAGTACCACATACTATTTAATTATAACATCACTCAGCTTAGCTGCTCATCCATATGGATACTCCACACTGAATTCTGTGCTGCTGTGGGTACTCAAGTTCATCTCTCTGAGCAATCTCACCTAAAACCCATTCAGTACCTTCACATTGCAATGAAGTCTTCAATAGGTGTATCTTAAGCTTGTGCTTTTCTATGCAATACTCCTGTCAACCGCACGCAAATGATACCACCACTTTTGAAATATAAGCACTCCGGTTTCCCCTCTGACAGACTAAAAAAGTCCAAATTTGAAGTCCAAGATGTTGAGGGCAACAGTAATCTTCTGCTAGCTCTGTGCAATAGCTTGCCTAAGAGGCAGCTGGCTACTGGGAAGCTGTGTGAGCACTACAATATAAATATAATGAAATGACAATGTTCTGCCATTTCTCATCCTTGTCACTAATTGCATACTTTCACAGCTCTCTCTGAGCCCTAAAACTCTCTAAACGCCAGAAATGTGAAAGTTGTAGAAGATGACTAACAGCCTGAAAAAAAAATGGAGTTACAGATCGGGAAGGCATAAAATGGAAATAACGTGTGACTGCAAAAAGGCCTTTTTTAGTTGTTCTTACTGCTACCATACAACTCCAGCAAAGTGTGCAATGAAGTTAAGCTCAGTGAACACAAGCTAACTGGTTGTTAGCAAAGCTGTGCCAAAAGCCTCCACATTCTTTGGTCGCCCTGTGGTGAACACCTAGACCACTTAGCTCACTCCTAAGGAAGAAACAAAAATGGCTCTCCACAACCTAGAGTGCAAGGTGTCTACCAAAACTTGGCTCCTAAAGCAGGTCTCTTGTTCTCACATGCACAGACAGAGCTTTTGAATAAACAGTGCTGACCACCACAGTAATTGCATCAAACGACCCAGTGTTTGATTCCATTCATGATTTCAGAAGTTTAGGAAGTGATACAACTTACAAAAACAGTTCAACAAGGCCAGTGTGTGACTGTATGTCATATGAGCACTTCAAGCAAATGACAGCATCAGCTTCACACAGGAACTTTTGACTTTGCACTTGAAATTGCTCTTTTTTTTCTGTTTCATTCATTGGCTAACAACACAAGAATCAAAATCAGGAAAAAAAGATAATATTGCTGACATTTGACTACATGGACCAAATGAAAACACCACATTTATGATCATCAGCTACGAAAAGGTTGAACTAAGTCATAGATTTTACTGGCAACTGTGGAGGTATAGCTGGGGAAGAGGGTCTCAAAGGGAGATGCCTCCTTTGCTGAAGTGAGCTCCTATCCAGTTCTTGGGTTAACTCCTTGGACAATTACATTGCTTTTGCTTCAAGAGGAGCTTTCTGTCGAATCAGGATGGTATTTCCTGACAAGTATTTGTACAACAGATAAAATAATACAAGCTTTTCTAGCTTTGCTTATAATTTATGTATTTGAAAGGGGGAAAATGCTTATATTTAATGAATTTCAAAATTCTCTTCCTGCTCCTAAAATTATGGCACAGTTTGACATCAGAGCTATGTCACTATTTTTTTTTACGTCAGGGATAACAATACATTGTAGTTGTCAGTCTGAAATTTCTGTAGTTCTCTAAAATAAAATCTTTCAAAAATAGAAAATGACCTTTCATTTCTCTCCCTTTGTTAATACTCTCAATTTTCTTGTAATGACAACATAAACACTAAGTCCCCTAGAGTCAACCTTCCTTCTACCTTTTTTGATAACGTAGATTGGACATTTCTTATTCTGTCATTTGATCTCTGAAACAGTTTGTTAAGTTTTTCTCCAAAGGAACGTTTTTGCTGATTGCTTGTATGGCTGTGAAACATATTTTCTATATTACAAAAATGTTTGCATTTTGGTTTTGTAAGTTCAGAGGTAGAACTCTAGTAACAAAATTTTATTTTTTCTTTCACCTAATATTAAGGCTCTCCTAACCTTTAAGGCAAGCAGTTTCAAATCAATTAGGTTGCTTTTCAAGAAGGACGCTATGGAAGAATTGAGATTCCAAGTTAAATTCTGTTTACTGTTTCACAATCATTGACACATTCACAAGTGATCAGCTAAGAAAGGTCATGACAGAATGAACTGAGTATTGTAATAGAGAGTCTGAATCCGAAAAAAATAAATTAGAGACCAAGTATAAGAATAACAATAACTTCTAACAATGATTTAGCTGTTGTAGTAGTGTAGTGTACATGAAAAATAACCCATAAATATCTAAAAGAGTTCAAAAGAAGTCATAGAAATAGAACACCAACGATATTATCTGTTGCATACTAATCGGATGAGAGAACTGGAAAGTAAAATATTGAGTATTTTTCTGTATTGTTTATGTTGGATAGGAAGTTAGGAAAGGTCTCAAGAAGAATTTTTCCCATATAAAGAAGAAGTCTCAAGGATTTCAGAGTTTTATGCTTGCCTGTGACATTCTAATCGCTAGAGATTATGAGTACTGATATTCATTAAGGAAAATTCAAATAAGTTTCCTGAGAGTGGGGAATGAAGGACTGGACTCATGATCTATCTGTTTGAAAAAAACCCGACAAAAAAGCAGTTCATGTTGATAAGCTGTGATCTTTGGAACCTCTGTAATTATGTCAAGCAGAATATACCTTATTTGAGAGTTGTACAGGCATAAATATCATCAAAACTTGGCTTAATACTGTCCCTAAATCTTCTCTAAGGAGAAGACAAATGAAAAGTGAAAAACCAACACTTGGGCAATGTTTCACTGTCAGTTCTACAGCAACTTAGATGAAAACAGTTCTTCTCAGAGTGAGAGACAAAGCTAAGAACTCGGTGGGTGAGATCGGAAATGACAACGGTCACACCACCGCAACCGGGGAAGAAGTCAGGCGAACCAGAGCAGTGACAAATATTCCTCAGATGCTCCCCAAGATGGAAACCAGAAGACAAATCAACTGTTGAATAATTGTTGAGAACTACAAAGGCATTGCCAGGGTGTACAGAGATGCAGTTAGAAAAGCAAAAGCTCAGATTTAATTGAAATTGTCCAGAGATGTCAAAAACTACAAGAAAGGCTTCTTCGGGTACATAAACAACAATCAGAAACAGAACAAAAATATGCTGTTGAACAGAAGAAATGAATTCATTTCACCAGCCATGCTGAAATGGCAGAAGCTCTTCACACTTTCTTCACCTCTCTCTTTGCCAGTACTGCTGAGCCTCAGGCCTTGGGAACATAAATCCAGGTTGATGCTAACACAGAGCCACAATCAATGAAGGAAGACTTGATGTGTGAACTGTTACAGGGGCTTGACTCCTGGAAGTCAGTGGTCCCTGACAATATTCACCTGAGGGTGTTACAGAGCTGGCTGGTGGTGTCATGAGGCCCTTCTCAGTCAGTGGTAGCCGTTTGGCAAGTGCTACAAGAGCAATATGCATAATTCTATATATTCTGCTTGTGAATGGAAGGGAAGATTGATCCAGACCTGGGTGTTAGAAAACAGTTCCAGGTAATCTTAGATGAGCACAGTCCTAGGTACAGAAGTCTGTGGTATCCTCACTAGACACAGAGATTTTCAGAAGAGTTGTTTACTTCAGGCTTAGACTTTGATAGCACAGTATTCTATAAAAATAAAAATCCATAGCGTGTACATCTGACCCACATAAAGTAAAAAAAAAAATCAACCCCAAAACCCAGAAGAAAGCAGAAACAGAGCAAAGATTTTAAATATATTTTTTCCACCAAGTGAACTCAGAAAATCACTGGAGACATGAAGTGCATTTTAGTCCCAAGTACCAGTTGCCTTTATAATAATTAAAAAAAAAAAAAATAAAAACTTGTTTTGTGGTAAGAATGAAGGCTCCCCCGTGAGAGTTTTAAAGACATGGAGACATTAGAAACATTTGCAGCCACTTCATTGATTTTTAAAAGAAACCTAAACAATGCAATTCTGTCAGCTAATTAAAATGGTTCTCTCCAGTTGCACTGAATTTCTTTTGGAGGATCATTACTTTCCTTTCAGCAAATTTTGGTACTTTGTTTTCAGGTTTCAGATTAACGGAAGGAAAGTTGAGAGGAGACAATAAAGCCATACAGCAACACCAAATACACAGGAGCACACACCTTTTGGTACAGCTGGTTAAAGCAAATACCATCAATTGAGCCAGGACTTGAATGCTTTCTGATGAAAAAATCTTATATACTAGCATTTCCAGAAAGAATAATATCATAAACTGTACGAATAAAGGAAGTGATATTTATCTTTCTTCTTATGTCACAAATTAAAAAGAAATAGTTATGAAGGACAAAGTTTACTGTTCTTCTTACCCACTCGACAGGGGACAGTTTCTGACCCTGTCATCATGCAGTACTTGTTAGTGTTATTTCTTGCTGGTATTCCCTAGGCACAAATGTGATTAAAAAGACTTCTCAAAGGTCACTGGGCAGAACGTCTATTATCTGTCCTAAGACATGAATTACAGGAAAATAAAGCAGCAAAAAAGATGAGTGACCCACTGACTAAGCAGAAGTACAGGGCTTTGCAGACCTGAACTCCGGACCCTTCTCTGCTCTTGGCAAGAGCGGCAGATGGACATAAATGTCTTCTGTAAGTCTTCAACATGCCTAAGCATTTCAGATTTTTTTTTTAATCCCATTTGATATTCCTCTGCTTTCTCAAGTGTCTAGACATCTCTGAAAACCTGTTACCTAGTCTCCTGAAGGGATAGTAATACTACTTTTTTTTAGGTGCTGAGACTCCTGAACAGTCTTTTCAGAAACTAGGGTACAAGCCAGCCAGGCTAAGGTAACAGCCTGACCTTTTTTATAGCCCATACTGCAATCGAAGGCAACAAAATGAGGCCTAGCTTAGACAATTAAAGCTGGATGGTATGAATTACATTCAGTTTTCAAAATGTAGCTAATGTACTCACTTATTCAGAGAGGCCTGGGGCAGATTCACACATTAAAGGATATGAAATTCGTATATTATGGTAATGGGAACCATGAAAATAGATGAAGATAAATAACCTCATTTCATGAGTGCACCCCGTGAATCTCCTGAACATAAAGGCAATTATCATATTACGATATTTTAAAAAATATATTAAAAAGTTAACCTTATAAATAGCGTCAAAAATTCTGGTATTTTAGGTTTTTGAGATGAGAACCATAGATTGGAACTGAATTAATTAATGCAATAACAATCAGAAGAATCAAATTTCTGTTATTCCTAAGCACTGGGGCTGTACAAATAAACTCATTCATGGTTGCACCATTCCCCAGTGCTCCTTCATTTCGTTCAGAGGTATTCATGAGTCTTTACCTTGGGCTCCTGGGTCAAGCTCTGCTAAGGTATGTGTAGAGACAAGAAGTCTGTGTCCACGCCTCTGCCAAAGCTCATCCCCGAACCAGATAATCTCCCTGCTAGTAATCGACAGTTGACTATAATTGCTTGTTTTTTTATAAGTATATAAACCAGAGATAGCTAAAATGAGACAAAGGGAATGCTTCAGATGAAATCAGATGTGACCTTTTCAGAATGGGGAGCATTTCAATGATTTTAATTAGAAGCCTAGGAACAAGAGTTAAATAAGCTTGAAGATACCTGCTCTTTCAACTGAGCCTGGTGGCTGGTAGGAAACTTTGTCTGCCTGCTTTACAGCACATAGGTTTTATAGCCTCTCACTCCATTAAAAAAAATAAATAAATTATAAGCCCCAAGGCAGCCACATATTTAGAAGCAATGAAATCCCAACCTGTCTACGTCTAAAGCATTTAAAGGCAAATGTATTTGGGCTTAAAATCCAGGAATGAAAGCATAGCAGAATGAATTAAAACACTGTCATTTTTCTGTAATCTACATTGCTGCTCATGGCACTAGTCTGAAGATGCAGATTTCATTCTGTGTTTCTTAATATTTCATAGAAATAAAGAATCTCAGTGCTAACAAAATTAACATTGTGAGCAAACGTATCTCATTACAATGTCAAACTATGTAAAACCACAATGGACCATTCCAGGGGAGTCAAAACCAATTAGTTGTATCAGAAAATCTACCAGACTACAAAACAGACAGGCATGTGAACTTCTGCCACTGCTTCGGAGATTAAAGAAACTGCTACACAGCATGGGGACAAGAGATAAAGTGAGTGGGTTTAGAAAAACTCCAAGGGAACTGAGAAGTTTATACCCAGTTTCAAAACGTACCAAAGTTTAGAGCTGACTTTCTAAGCAATTTTAGACTGTTTCTCTTCTTAGAACTAAAATCATGCTCCCAGCCTGTAATGTATAGCTCATTTCACTGAATTGACCACCAGAACAGGACTCTGCCAAGAGAATGATCTCTTCTTTCACCCCTTTGTGTCCCTGTTCATACTTTTATTCCCCTTGTGAATCCTGAAATGGAAAGACGATAATCTAGTCTGAAAGCATAGCCATTTCTAGCCTTAATAGTAGCTTGAATGACTCATTAGAAAAAAAAAAATAACCAAAAACCCTAAAAAAAAAAAAAAAACAAAAAACCCCAAAAGAAAACAAAAAAACCCCAACCAAACCAAAGCGCAGCAAAGCAAAGCAAACCAAAAAGACCTAAAAAATATTTCTCTACCTCTTTGTTTCCATGGCCGTTACCAGATAAACAGCTAGGTCTCAAGCTGCAGGTCAGACAAGGAAAAGGTACCGTTTCTTAGCACACTTATATTATAAAGCACAAGACATGAATGATCACAAAGTAAACTCGGCTATAGACATTTTTAATAAACACTGGCTAATTGGAGAAATGTGTCAACCCAGGACTGTATGCAGTCTTGAGCTCTTACAGTGCAGACTTGAATCACTTTCATCATAGAAATACTAGGTGAATGAAAGATTAAGGTAAAACAAGCTAGATCACTAATAAACTCAAAATACAGAAGCTTTATGTACCTGTCTCCCCATGTGCTTTTAAAAGTGCATTTATGTATGTATTAGTTGCTGTCTTTCACTCCTGGCAAGCATCCAGCATTGGCTGGCTGTAGGATATGTTAAGCAACCCCCACCCCTGAATAACTACTTGGCATAGAAGGATTGCTTGTAACTTGTGCAACATGCTTCATATTAAGGACTCCTCAGCTTCAAAGACACTCTTGAAACTGGGAATTAAGCACTTACATTGCATGTTTTGCAAGTTTAGCTCTGTGCCTCTTTATCATCATCAAAGTTGCCCTACAGAAATATTTATCCCTCAATTTGATACCAGTATTTGAATTAAAAAAGATTCTGTACAGTATTTTAAACACATTAAAGGGAGCACTTCCTAGCATAAAATCAAGCTTGCTATCATACTGGTTTTGTGGTCTGCAATTCTAATAGTAATCATAAGCCTGTTTATTGAGGATGAGGAAAGAAAATATTGTGGGGCAATGTAGCTTACCATGCCCATTATGGGCACTCCTTTGGATTCTCTTTGTTAACGTTTCTGAGGTAAACATCTCATCTAATCAAACTATGAAATCTGCTCCACTGCTTTGCAAATGAAATACAGTTTCTTGTGTCTCGTGCTTGTCATTTTCACCCTTGTCCAATTCATTATCACATGAAACTTTCACATGAAAGAGCAAACTTTGCAGAGGTTTAGTTCTGAATTTCTCCCTCCTTCTTCTTTCTACTGTCTTTGTAAGAAAAAGAGGGGGAATGTGACAGGGTGTCTAAAATACATCAGAAATACTGAAGAATTAAAAGACTTTTTAATGCCAATTAAAATATGAAGGCATTCAGTTTTTCAAGGCAGCCATTTCCCACAAGACTTGAGTTCTAAATGATGCATTTTCTATAACTTAGTGGAGAAATGAATGTTTCTATTAAATTTAAGAGAAAAAAATCCTGCTTTTTGGGGTCTTGACGTAAGGAGGTATTCGCTTGGATCATGTATGCCAAACATGATTGAAAGATTGGAGCATGAAGAATAGATTTGCAATGATGGCTAATTAACTGAAAATAAAGACATGAATTTTGTGGGATTTACCAGAACAGATTGTGTCCAATATCCAGTGGAGTCAAAGAGAGTTCGACATCAAGCCTAGTTTTATTAATCTCATCTTAAATACTCCTTTCTAGGTTTTATCAAACCATACATCACCCCACATTTTTGAAAGAAAATCCTTGGTGTTCATTTTCCAAATTTAGGGTGAAATCTGCCTCAGTAGTTTGCAGGATTATGAACATCCACTAAATAGCATTGTCTCTGTTGTCAGCAGTGGAATTCAATAAAATCTATATTCTGCATTAGCTGCAAATTTATGCAAAGGGATATAGAAGAAAGCTAGCAATGTCACATTAAAACTCTTTTAAGCTAATATCTAATCTGTGGAACTTTCAAAAAAATGCATCTGAAAAAAATGTCAGTGTTATTTAGCTTAAGATAGGAAACTGAACAGAAATTTAAATGACAGGGGTCTTTTTACAAAGAGATAGTGCCATTTTTTAGCAGAGACATTTCTCTTCACAAGTTTTTCAAATTATATGTTCTTGTGAAGGATGTTAAATGTCTGGGTTGTAAATTCCAAATTGTCACTGCATGATGAACTCCAAGATGAGAAAGAAAGGAAAAAATTACTTGTTTTTAATTCAAGCTGAACATAAGCTATTGAAAATTCATATTTCATTTGTGGATTTTGCTCAACATTCACAGGAGCTGGAAGTGCTACTTCAAGGCTAGCTAGCAGAAATGAATCAGAAAAAAATATGAGTTCTGCTGCTATTATTTCACCATTTTGAGGTAAAAATTAGAGCTAGGTTAAACTAGAATTTTCACTTTAAGAAATTTTTAATAAACAATTTTTTACATCTGTTTATAGTTAAAAATATTCTTTACTGATAAACTCCAGCTATTTAGTTCAGTTTGACTTGTGCATAGCATCCAAGCAATTTACTGTGTTCTAACCCAAGAAGTTACAAACATTCTGCTGTTATTCCATCAAAAACTTTTAAAATGAAAATTCATCAGAAACAGCTGATTTCCCATGCAAAGTTTTATTCCAAGAAAACATTAATTTCCAAGAGAAACACTCTTGGCCAGCTCTAGAAAGGATGCTATGCAGCCATGCTGACAAAACATAGTAAGGTTCTACCTAAAATTTTATGTCTGTAAGGAGCATGAAGAGCATGTAACATTAATATCTCAAAGATTTTCTCCTAAGTCTGGAGCCTCACTTGGTTTTGCAATAGATTAAGTTTCAGATATTTGGCAGGGAAATGAGAAGGATAGACTTTTCTCAAGGATCACGATGACATACTTGGTTAAAATGGACGTCAGAGGCCTGCATCAACAGGATCAGACTTGAAATTGTTCAGAGAACTGTGATCCTCTGCGCCAGTAAGTCCACTCACGCAGCTTTGGGCAGACACAATCTTTTTGTACCTCAAGCTACCCACAAGCTGTTCCTTGTAGGGCTGCTGTAAGGCTCATTTAGCTCTTCTAAAGGACTCAATCTCCTGAAAAAAAAGATGTAAGCTATTGCATGCTGTCCAAATCAGTCTTGGCTCAAGAGCTGTTTGTCTTGGAAACAGTGAAGTGTCCAGGCATGTTACTGCAAAAGCCCCATTTTTCGCAAGAGATTCAAAACAAAGTGCTGCAGTAATATGGAGAAAGCAGCTAGTTTAGTCCCTTGATTGTCTTGATAAGAGGATTTGTAATTATTGTGCCAATAACAGGGGTAGATAGAATAGAGAAAAAAATATTTGCCACCAACAAGAGAAATAAATCCCAATTTACCACCATAGGAGAGAGTAATGGAAAGGCTACTGATGGATTAACCAATGCTTGTTTCCTCTCACTCTTCTTAGACACAACACGCACTGATTCGGTTTTATATATTTTTAAACAGAACTGTTATGGATCTTTTATGTAGTGGAAGTGTTGTGTACTCTCATTCAAAAGGGATTTAAGGAAACCAAGTAAAACTGAAGAACTGGGGTGGGGAGAGAGGGGAAATAAACTTGAACAAGTATTTCCCTCTACATCAGATTCAGAAAAACATAGCAAGTACTTCTCTGCAGATATGAAATAGAAGCATGTTTTATTTATAGATGTGTTCCCCATGTGTTCACCTGTGGAATTCATTCCAGTGTACCAGGAAAAGATATTGTAGTGGCCTCATAGCCACCATTTGCTGCACACTCCTGGCAGTTTCCAAAATGTCTCGAAAGAGAATGCATTCCAGCTGTCTCCTGCACTCATCCTCTGCCTGAGATGCAAGCATAACAATGCAAAGAGAACAAAGCTACTCCCCTAACAAAGGCAGCATTAAATACTGGCAAGGAAATAAGAAACAAAATATTCTTTTCAAACATAGGGAAAGCACACAAGTTCACATTTTTTCTTCTGCTTATTTTCTTAGTAAGGGTTTGTGTATCTCAGAGATTAAAAATGTAACACATACTTGCTTTAGTTGCTATGGTAATTCTGTGGGGTTTGGGGTTTTTTATTATTATTGTTATTTAACTGCATAGCACTGTAAATAGCTATATAAATGTCCAGAACACAAAACACAGCTTTGCCCCAGGCGTCTTCTATTTACACACCCCTCTTTTTCGGCAAAACTTCATTATTGTTGCTTTTAATGAATATGCACATTTTATGCATTGAAGCAAAACTGAAGCAGAGAGGTACAGGAAATTGAATCCCCACTAATGAACAGCATGGTATTTGAGACTGTTTCAGAACCCAAATGTCACAGGTGTTCAGGTGGAAATTATTTGTCATCTTACAAATTCAGAAATGGAGGGTTGTGAACAGGACTTCCGGAGTGATCATCTTTCCATAACAGCAAATGACCACTAGTGGAAAGGAACCCCTGTGGTGGATATCCTGGTTAGGACAGACTCAAAGGTTTGAAATTAGCATTTGCTGCTGTGCCTGTCTGGGGGGAAGAAAGGGATATTCCCATGCATCAGAAAACTTTGCAAATTAGAAGTATCCAAAATCTTGAGCATGCTAGCAGTTTTATGAGCCAAATTATCTAACTTAATAGGACACTGACAGTACCTGTCAAGCATCATTAATAGCAAAAGATGTGCTTTTCTCAAGGATTGCAGAATGCTATTGAAAAAAAAA
>VZRN01001778.1:110249-122287 GCA_013397935.1 Dasyornis broadbenti | reverse complement strand
AAAAAAAAAAAAAAAGAGTCAGACAGAACATCTGTCTGATGAAGAAGGAACATCTCTCCAAAACTAGTTTTGATAGCAAAACGTGTTCAAGCAGAATCTTATAAATGCAAAAGTATCATTGCAGGTCTAGTCAGATCTATGCTCTGTGTTGTACCTAAGTGTGGAAACGTCTGTGCTGTGTGCCTGCATGCCGGCAGTGCTTTTCAGAGAGCAGAGAGAGGTAACGTATAAACACCAATCCATCAAAGTGTGGGTGGAGCAATGCTCTGGAGAGCAATTTTAGCATGCAGAAAGACGTGGAATACTAAAGCCACAGGTTATGGAAGAAGAGCTGATTAAAATGACTGGTTGGGGCAATGCAAGGAGAAAACTAATATATGAGACAGAAAACAGCAGACAAAAAGGAAAAGGAAAGGAAAGAGGTAATACAGAGATATAACATCTTTCTTATAGGATGTGTGTCATGGTTAGAGGGATATTGTACCTTTCTACCCTTTTCTGGTAAGTGTTATCGTAGGCCTTGTACATCTGCCCTTTTTGAAGAAGCTTCAAATAAATTTGGTCTTCTCAGAACAGTCCCTAGACCACAGTATTTTGACTATGTTCTGAGTCTCTCTTACGCAGACTGGTTCCCTCTGTGCCATCCCCCACAACTCTGCACCAAATGGGATAAATAACAGTCTCCTTTGGCAAAAAAAAAGTTCTATTTAACAGAAGGAATGATTCCCTTAAGGAAAATGTGGGGGTTTTTAAATATCAGTCTATTTGTGGATATATTTATGTGCCTTATCTAAAGGCATACCACTTCCTGAAAAAACAGGTCAATTTTATCCAGACACCTCATGGGTTCCCCAAAACCTCATCCGCCATTTTCCTCAAAAAGTCGAATTGCCAGTTTATCCTTCTGCCTTCTTCGATTGTCCCACTTGCTTTCGTTTCTGAAGCTGAGTGAAACAAAAGGTAAAATTGACCAGTCTGTACAACCAGAACTGTCCCTGAAGGCAAAGGGTTTAGGAAGTGGCTAAGATGTGGCTCAGCCTTTTCATTCCTCTCTCTTTTGACTTTCACTCTGCTATGCTAAGCACATAAATCTGTATTACAAATAATCTATACCTAGTATTCCATTTAACATAAATACATCAATTCAGATTAGCAATATAGTGTGTTTTTTGAATAAAAGCAATGGAGTAGATATTTTCAGAGCATTTAAGAGATAAACAAAAAGCAGTTTGCTTTCTCCTTCCTCATGAAGTTAATGCAGAGTTTCTCCATCTCTCAAGCTTTATCAAACTGTAAAAGAATTAAAACACGCTTCTTTATTGCTTCCTCTTCAAGTGTTAGTTATTCAGTTGCCAGGGTAACATGAAAAGCAACTACACAGCTCCAAAGTACCAAGGTTCATACTGCCTGATAGGACTGATATAGGAAACCAACATGCTGAACAACGGAAATACATTCCCAGGCATGTTAAAAGGAAAAAAGTAACTATTCTATGTGTAAGAGAAACCCAAGACATGACTTTAAAAGTTATTACAGACCTTTTTGAGCAATGCTGCTATCTCTATTTATTTTTCACTGTCTATATCCTTCCCTTGGTATCGCTTCTTCCTCTCTGCTCAGGACCACTTTGGAAGACCTGTGTCGGTAAAATGCAAGGAACTGACCCAGCTGTGGTCAGAACCTGCACACTCCAATCCCAGCTTCCCATGGTTACAGTTTTATTGATTACATGGTAGACCCTTAAGCATTAGCCCTGATCTGACCTTTGAGATTCTTCCTCCTAGCCTGGCTTGTGTCATATCAATAACTATAGGTAGAGCTCCCTTAGTTGGGTGCAGTTTTACCCCCTCACCAACCCTGTGGAAAGCAAAACACAGAGTGGATGAACTAGCCAAGTTTCTAGCCAAGCTCTGAACAACTGTTTGGTTTTCAAAAATTAAATTTACTGTACTTCAAATATCACACAGTCTTCCAGCCAGCAGTCTCAGCAAGGATGATCTTTTTAAGGCAGAATGAAAGACAAATTTGGAGAACTTTCAGCTGTGTGCTCCAAACTTGATTTTAGTATAATTGCTATTTGTTATTTGGCAATGTGGTCAGCAAAGTGGAAGACACAAATAGACTGAAGTTAAAAAGGTCTCAAAGAAATGGGATCCAGGAAGCCCACACTTGCTCATGCCTCTGCAAAAAAAATTATCCAGACTTTTGAGTATATGCACATATGGTCATAGGAGAGATGCTGATGGTTTTTTATTGGTGTTTATTGCTTTGGGTCTCTTAAAGCATCTAGATTTCGTGACAGATTTGAATCGGTGCTCCTAGCAAGTATCCCAAGAGCTAGTAATGCCAATGGCAAGGGCACGCTAGCTCAAGAACTAATATCTTCAATATATTTATTGGTGGTTGAGATTAAATGAAAGGAACTCAATATATACCTACTTCTGTTCTTTCTTAATTGTGAGCTGGGCAAACAAACAAGTAGAGACACCTGTATAAATCTTACTATACCCTCAGTGAATTTATGGCATTTTACATTTTTTGCTCTATTCATTTTTTACTTTTATTTATCTGGTGTTGAGAAAGCCTTCTTGATAATTATGGACAATTTTTCCAATGTACAAGAATTCAAACACTCGTCAAAAAATTTGAAAATACATCAGTTAGAGCTCACATGGCACTACTAGCCTCTCTTGGTCTTTCAGGATTTTCAGCTTTTTTATAAGGATTACTATTGCTAAGTATAAGCACATTGACATATTACTTTAAAAATGAAACATAAAATTTCTGATTAAATGCTTAGCAAGAATTTTACTTTGATTTGTTCTTCGTAAAAAAAGTTCATGTTCTCTCAATCATAAAGAAAACAAGAGAAATATTTACACCTCTACATTAAGTAAGCAATAGTTTAACAGTCAATTAATCCATCCAAGATATTTATATGAAGTAAAACATACTAAGTGATGTTAAGGAAATACATAATTCATGACAATTCTGTTATGACATCATTTTTATAATTCTGTTCTACAATATTTATGCTCTTTTGACATTAAGTTCTAAATTAGTTTTGGTGTTAATTACAAAAGAGTAAATTTATACATGTGTGACAGGCAAAAATTTTATATTTATTATATCCATATAAAGGCATGTTTTCCAATTAGCAGCATTTTTAGAAAAAGCTTATGTTGACCCAGAGTCTTCCTAGTAGGTTGGTTTGGGGTTTTTTTAGTTGAGGTTTCTTGTGCTTTACGTTGGGGGTTTTTGGCTTTGAAATCATTACCAAGATAAAGTTTCCAGTACAATAACCCTAGTTAATGTCTGATGCTTTCACTTTTCTTTTACATCTCTGTTGTTCAAATGTCAGTGATTTTAGCACTGAATTTAACCTTTACACATTTTTCTCTTGTTCCTGAAACCTTTCTAGTCTCTTTCCTCTGCTGGATTTGGCTGACAGTAGACCAGAATGCATCATGCACATACGCACATTGCTGTTTGAATTCCTCCAGGCATTTCATGGCAAGTCGATTGCATGACATTGTTCTCTCAGGGCAGGCACACAGAACCTCAGACCTGAAAGCCTATTCGATCCCTCAGAGGAATGTTCCAAACGAGGCAAAAGCCCACCTTTGTGTGGACTGTGACGACCTGGGAGGTCCTCAAACACTTTATGGTTTCTTCACATGAGTTTCTAAGAGTGAAGAGCTTGTAACCCTTGTGGTGCAAAAAGCTGCATTAGCTACCAAATACTAAAACCTGGAAGCACAGCTAGGAGCTATCTCTTGTGAATCATTCCTCCACTGGATAACCTCAAGAAAAATGTAAGATAAGATATAAACCTATATTCTCTGTACTAAAAAAGAAAGTTGTTGTTACTTAATAAAAGACTATTCTGCAGTCTAGTATCTCATTTATAATTTCCATCTTATTCTGGATAAAGCTGACCCTTTTTTAGGGACTCAAACTAGGAACCAAATATAGATTGTAGTATTCAAACAATTTCATGTTCTTAGTAAATGTTAAGTAGAGATAACATGAAGACATTTGTGGTTAATTTCTAGTTAACTATGGAAAAACTGTTCTTTGTCAACACCATTTTTATCCCCATAGCCTAATGAAGCTCCCATGAATGTTCATCCTGTTTCTTGATAGGGAAAATGAGGCAAAGAGAAGGAAATTAAGTGACTTCCAAAAGTTAGAGATGTACTGCAGTAATACTGTGCAACAGTTCTTATCTGTTGTTTTACCCATTGAGTCATGTTGTTTCCTTCAAGAATTGAAATATTAATTATTGACCATGCATGGCAGGGTGAGTGCACTGTTCCTGGTCTCTGCTTATACGGTTGAATTTACTTTTCTTGAATACTATTACATATTGTTGCCTCTCTGTAATAGGGAGCACACAGATGGTTTCTGAGTTTCTCTGTTCTCTCTGCTAGAGAATTCTGATTAAAACCTCAATTAAAATAGCAGTTTATCAGCTGATGCTTAGAGCATACATTCCATGGGGCTAGCAAACATCATAATGCTTGGTGGTAAATGGTTAGCATGGATGTTTATTTAAACCTGGCCAAGCCTCTCTGGTTCTGGAAGCTGGAAAACTCTTAAGGCTAGGCTTATGAAAAAATTGTGTGCTAAGAGGATGAGCATAAATTCCAGACAATAGAAAAGAACTTTGCTTAATGTAAAAGACACAGACATGTTACAAGCCTGGGTCCAGTCTGAAAATAAAATAGTTTGAAAGGGGATTTTCTTACAGTGCTGCCATCTATGAGTTTGGCTAGGTCCCAGAAAAGCTGAAAAGTATCTTTTTCACATTTTGATTATTTCTGCTGCTAGTTTTCTTCCACTCCCAGAAAGCAAGATCACAAAATCCCACTTTTATCACTCACAGAATACACTATAAGCCCCTAAAATGAAAAAGAAAAAATGCAGGTGACCAAGAGTATCCTTTTTTTCTCCTGGCCTCTTGCTCACCCATTATAGCCATGCATTTAAATGCTTTGGTACGTCATCCAGCCGATAGCATCCAGGTGCTATCGGCAGGTCTATGAGAATTTCTTAGAATGTGCATCACTGGGGAACTTACTTTGGAGCTAGAAAAAAAAAGACGTAAAGTTTTAGTTCTCTCACACTTTCTCAAACAGTAGGTTTTTCAGTGATATTGCTTAACTGACAGAACTGTATTAACATTATCTATTTATATATACATATATATATCTACACATATGCATGCATGGCACACATTTAGAATTCATCTAAACCTCCATTGAAAGAGATGAAGTCTCTTCTGAATTCTATGGAGGGGGCACAGGCCTTTTATATACTTATTCTGCAATTGGCATTTATATGTCTTCATCCAAGCCTAGTGAAATCAATAGAAAATGACATAATTTGACTTCAGCGTAAGAACAGTTGGTCATTTAGTCAAAACTCGTAGTTTGAAATCATTTCAACAAATCATCAAAAAAACCAGGGTGGGAGAAGTGAGAAGTCATCTAGTCTATTCTCTGCTTCAACAGAGTATTAAATATAACTACCATATTCCTGACAGATGTTTACCCAATCTGCTCTTGAAATCCCCCAGTGACAGTAATTCCACAATACTGTTAGGCGATTTCTTCCCAAACTAAATTATGCTGATAAGAATCCCTAATATCTAGCCTGAATCTTTCTCTCTGCAGTTTATGACCAATATTTTCTCTACCCACTGAAGGAAGAGTTTCTCCAGTTGATTCACATCTTTCTCAAAGTGTTATGCTTGTAAATAGGCAGAGTTCTCCAGCTGAGGCAACATCTGTTCTGAGTAGATGGAAAAGATGGACCATACAATAGTCCTCTCTCCATCCCAGTGAAACAGCTGACTTTTCCCCCGCAGTGTGCCATTGCTGGTCTGTGCTACCCACCGATACATGTTCAGCTTGCCATGTGCTGTGCCTCCCAGACCTCCAAGACCGTATCTGAGCCCCTTGTTCCTTATCTTATTTTTGTGCAATTGTCCATACTTGACCCTGTACTTCTCTTCCTTAAGCTCCATGCTTTTTTTCTGATTGTTTCTCAAGATGTTTGAATGGTATCTCTTCCTTCTCAAGACTTTTGGTTTTAGTTTTTTCTCTGTTTTCCCAGCTACGCACTATGAATTCAGTACATATGCTCTTTCTCCCGCTATCCACTTCATTACTGGCAACGTGCAATTCACCACACCCAAGAGAGATTCTTGCTCCTGGCTTAACACATAACCTGCCAGAGTTCAAGAAGCATTTGGACAATGCCCTCAGGTATATGGTGTAGCTCTTGGGGCGTTCACTTCAGGGCTAAGAGTTGGACCTGATGTTCCTTGTGGGTACCTTCCAACTCAGCATATTCTATGATTCTACTATGCATACGGTTTTCCAACAAAAAAATTATTCAGTTTATAGTGATTTCATCCAGACTGTGCCATAAGACAATGACAAAAATCTGGGTACAAACAAGATGTGTGACATTTATTTACTTCATATGTATGCTGTTACCTTATTAAACAAGGAAATTAAACTAGTTTGACACATTCAGTTTATAAATCCATGTTAGCTCTTATTCTTTTCCTTGTTACACAGTTGTTAACAAATCTTCGTTATCTGTTCCAGTGCTTTTCCAGTGACTGTTGCTAAGCTGGGGGGTGTGTAAGTCCCCAGCTTTGCTGTTGCTGTGTTTCACAGGTAGGCAATGCTTTTTTCTTCCTCCTATCAGCACATCCATGAATGAACTGCTCGCTCAGGGCTGTGACACCGCTGACACCTGTTCTTGAAGTACTCTCTGGCAAACTTCATTAGGTTCAGCTCAATTAGAAAGGACATACATTCCTTTCGAATTCATTCATTAATTATTGTTATGTCTTCCTAGTATGTGTATAGTACTGGTTTTGTTGATTTTTTTAAATTCTAAACTAATCTTCAAAACATTTTATCTTGTCTTACCAGGATACCAAATACAATACGAAATGCCTAATGCATGCACTGATTATTCCCTGCAGCACTGTGAACATTACACTGACTGACACATCAGCAATAAAATGCTACACAGTAAAATAAGTCACTAAAAATCTAACATGTTAATTACAGAGGCACTTCTTTGCAGTACCCCTGAATGGAAGACAGATTACGAAAGAAGCCACTAAAACAAATGCAAAATTTAGAGTATTTATTCTTTGCCTTTCCTAATTTCTTTAATTGAAAAATGGTTTTTTAATAATTATCTGTGATTAATTAAATATTCTAAGTCTACTTATTTATGTATCTTTCTGTTTTCCTAATAGTCATCCAAATCTCAAAAACATAATTTTAAAAACATAACTGATAAAGAAACTCACAAATAATTTTGTGCCACAATGTTAATTCTTTTGAGTGGTTACTTGATTCAAAACAATTTTAGTATATAATTGTCTTTAGTTCCAGAGACTGCTCTTTACTAGAGATTTGAGTTTTCTCTAATTATTCATGAGATATGCCCTGACGATGTAAAATATATTCCAAAACCTACATTTTTTTTTTTAATGCCAAGGACTGCAAGTAAATTGGTAGCCTATAGTAACAACATATGTTTATAATTATGATTACCATCAGGGAATTCAACCTTACTGAGGGATAGAAAAGAGGCCCAAGCAGGGAAACCTCAAAAAAATCTATGGAACAAAAAAAAAAAAGAAGGGAAGGAGAAAGTTGAAATGGGAAAACCACTCTTGAATAATGGAAAAGACTCAGTTGTAAAAATAAGCACAACTTTCAACTGACTCTACTACAGAAACTCCAATATTTTAGTGAGCAAAAAATATTTAGTAAGTAATTATTTCTACTATTCAACTGATTTGTGCAACATTCCCCTTCTTAGCCCTAAGCATAAATTCTCTGAATTTGTCTCAAAAAACCCCTACTAACAGATCAGGTACCTGACAGCAAGAATAAAATGCTGCAAATGCTGCTTTGTGTTAATAATATAGTATGCATACATTTAAGAGTGCCATAGCTAATGCTGAATTGTTTCCATTACAAAATGCGTTTTATGAGTGTTCAATAACTCAGCTGTTTGAAATCACACTGAGCTGAAGTTGGCAGGCTTCACTTGTGTGTGCACAGAAGATATGACTTTTACAGCACATAAGTAAAAATCCCTAAGTTGTGGGTGAATCCTGAAAGATTCACATTTAGAGTTTAGCTTGGCTGAGAAAAGCCCCCAAACCTCTTGGATCTAATGAAATAAGAGGAAAATATTCTAGAATTGTCACTGCTCATTCTTTTAAATTAAGCAGCTTCAAAAAATAAAAGTTCCTCAGGGATACAGGTACCCATTTATGAAGACATTTTTTAATTTAAAAAAAAAAAAAACCTACTTAAATCCATTAAGTGGATAAAACATATTATTTTTGCTAAGAAGTGACAAATAATGAAGACTGGATTAAAATTCTTTCAAATAAATCCCATTTCAAGATTTTTTATGTTTGAGATTTTTGGGATTTTACTCTGTTTTTTTCCTTAGGTATATGATTTTCTAAAGAAATTTCAGGCTAGGTCAGTTTTGCAATTTTAAAATTAGATAAAATTTAAATAACAGGTATCTTATATGATCAAACCTTTTGAGGTAACTTCAAAAGGGTGCTAGTCTTAATTCACAGTGACTTGTTTTATACACCTGTAATTGAAACAATCTTCTTTTCATGTTGAAAAATGATTGAAGCAGTAGTATTTCTGCACCTCTTTACACTCTTAGGGTGAATTAGAACATGAAGTTAATGTAATATTGTGGAAAGCACCTCTCTTACCTGGCTCCAGCCTCATTGAAAATGGGATTCAACCCTGAAGAAGCCACACCTGATTCAAAGCTCATCAGAGCTAAGGGAAGGAGAACCATTTGGCAGTTGTATTACAAAACCAAAATAACCTGAAATTCATTATACCTGCAGGGCACTGCCAACTCATAGGTCTTTAAAGGTGTGTGTCTTCTAGCCCCAGCTTCAGGATTCACGTGGTTATGATTGAATCTCAACTTTCTCTCTTTCTTTTATTTTTCTCTTTCATCATTTTTAAGAACTGCATTTCCACACTTCATGGTTGTAGGAAAAATGTCTGATAAGGAAATTGTTTGAAAGCTAGTGAACAGTAAGAATTCAGTTCAGAAACTGGAAAAAGCTGAAAAGAGGCAGATCTTCAATAACATAGTGTACGTGTCCTCTGGAGTGTTAGGTAATAGCAGCTCTAAATTGAGTTAGCTTCTAGTTGAACTAATGGTGATTTCTGATGCTTAATTGGAATGCAAAAAGATTAAACAATAATAAATAACAAACCTCATTGGAAGCAGTGTCATGCATTCTTGGTCAAACATGTTCATTAATTCTCATACCCCAGGGTTTACATTGAAGAGGAAAAGCTATGGACTGAAGTTTTAGGTTTTTTATTTAGTGGTCAGGGTGTCTTATGAAGTGTTTCTGAAACATGGTAACCTATCTACAAATTTATAACTTCATCTAGAAATACTATTGCGACAGTCAGCCAAAATAGTCCTTGCCCTTTGAGTCATCCAAAGCTCTGGAAGGCCTTGGACACTGGTTCTCTAGCAGGCAGTGATTTAACAGGAAGACCCCTACAGGAAGAAGTCACGTTGATCCAAAAACTGACTGCACTTAGACGGAGGTGTAAGACGCAGCTTTGTGACAGAGCCAGGAACAGCACCTGTAAATAATTTTCTGTTAAAAGAAACTTTTGACCACATGAATTTCCTGGAATAGAGGAAACTGGTACAGAAAAAAATCCTCCCTTTGAATTCTTATTTTTTGATTTTGCTTGGGACCTGAGTCCCCAAACTTATCACTGTGGTAATTACTGGCTACTTCTGGCAAGTGTGAGGCTTTCTTTAGACTTTATAACCCAGCTTTCAACATGTTCCTTTAGTCTCACAACAAAGGTAACGTTCCATTACTACATAATAAATAGTAAAGCCAGTCTTAGGCCCTAAAAATCTATTCCCAGTAGAAATGACTGACTGGAGGGCCCCATGTTTCTTTGAAATGTCTTTACATAATAGTTACATGGGAAAATCTTATGAAGATCTTTCATTCTTGCCTATATAATACTGACTTTATCCCTGCACCTCGGATCCGAACTAGCATTACATGATCACTAACAAGATGAAAGCAAATAGCCCTTCAGGCTTTGAGAAGTGGGAACTGATCACAGTTCCAGTTGACTTCAATGGTTCTTTGTGTGCCTCACATCCCTCTGAACCACATCCTGAAATACTGAGCAGGTATGTCTTACCGAGGATTAATAATCTTAGCAACACATTTTTATTTCTGAAATCAGCTCTCAAAAGCTAAAATACTCAAAGTTATTCTTATATGGGAAAAATTATGTACATATCTGAGGAATGTAAGGCTTACAGCCTTTATGTCTAAGAACTGACTGGCTTGTTTCCAAAATATGTGATGGATTGATTGATTTGAAAATAAATCTGAAAGACCTTTTTACAAAGTATTTAATAAACCATATTTTATAATCATGCCAATAATACTTGACATGCTTATAAAATTAATATATTGTTATACACTTAAAAATTCTTTACAGTTCAGCTTCACAAACTTTTGGGAATTTAACATTTGGAAATTGTGGCCAAAATCATAAACACTGTTTAAGCATTTAAATAAATAGTATTTGAAAGTCATTTTAGCCAGACCCCTTATGTTGCTGCTGACTGATAAAACAATCAGTCTTGAAAACTGTAATAATCACATAATAAGGAAACAGTTTGGAATGAGAATACTTCAGGTAATAATACTGGGGGCATCTGGGGGTAGAAATCATTATGCAAATTATAGGAAGACATAGTAAAGGTCCCCGAGACTTTAAAAATCCTCTAGATCCTAACATTATTTTAGTTTTGAAGAGGTAAACGCACTCTAAGAACTGACTGCCACTGTCTATTTGTTGTTTCATTCTTGTGATTTATAAACAGCTGAGACTTTCAACATTGTTTACATTGGTTCAAGCTATTTATGACTTTCAGTGTCATAGAGCTGAGACAAAATTTTATTGAAGTTCATTTGCCCATGGACCCCTGGTGACAGAGGATTTGGTGCTGCTTCCTGACTTATGGGGATGCCTAAAGTGTGAGGGGGAGAAAGATATTTTGTATTTCTATTTCTTCTGACGTATATACAAAAAATTCATGTTTAAAATATGAATTATAGATGTCAAAGTCAAAAAGAGAAGTATTTAGAAGAGGTTTTGCTTAGGAATTTAAGTTCTTTAGACACAAATACTTTCTTCAAAATTATGTTGCTTACACTTCACCTTGAGAAAATGTTGGGCATTCACTGAAACCTCGGATGGTCTGAATAACTGCAGTATTGAAGTATGATTATACACCAGGTGCATGGGTAGCAGTGGAGGGGCACTTAACACTCTGCATCTAAAACCACAGGGTGACACTCTCTGCTAAAGACAATATTAATTTTAGAGCTATTGCTTGGAGGCAAAGGATCTTGAATGGAAGCAGCACAATGTGCTATGTGACAAAGCCCACAGCAAGGATCTGATTTTGAAAAAACAAACACCTACCCCTAAAATACAAAGCAATAAATTAAACCAAAACCAGGATAAAGTACTCCCTAACTTTGAAAAGTGTGGAGGAGAAATATATTATGGGGTACTTCCGTTTGGAAGGCAGATGTGGAAACTTTCACCTAACAAATAACAAACTTGTTTCTTGCAGTTCAGCCAATAGTAGCAGTAAAACAACTTAAAAGAAGCTGCACTCAACGTGAGATAACTATTTTAGATTGTTCTTAATATTAACTAAGGTCAAACTATAAAATATACATAAGATGTATAAGCATGATCTGTTGATTTCATATAGGCAGAATTTGAAATTACTAAGAACAGATGCATTTAAGATTTCCAAACAGCTAGTTTCCTAAAGAGGCAGAAAGCTCTAAGCAAGACTGACTGGGCAGGAAAGTTAAAGATAAGAAATAAATAAAAATAAGAGCTTTTTTAAAACTTACTATCTAGCCAAAA
>VZRN01001778.1:0-110230 GCA_013397935.1 Dasyornis broadbenti | reverse complement strand
AAAAAAAAAAGGGCATGACTCTGCAATCAAAACCCAAGGAAGGACTGAGCAGAAAGTTAAGAAAGCTAGAGGCATTCAGAAATATCCAGAGCTGGCAGGGCTTCTGGGGTTTTTTTGTTTCTTTATTTTGTTGGGGATTTGTTTGGTTTTTTTGGGTAAGCATATTATTATTAAAAAAAGGGATTCTCAGCAATGCATTGGCTATTTCAAAAGGACAAATTGCTAAGACATATGGAAAAGCCTGACACGTTCTTTAGCTATGACAAAAGGTAATGTATAGTGACACTGGGGTGATATTTTTTAATGCATTAGTGACATAGTTGGGTGTTTTTAAAAAGTGACTTGGTATATATATTCTGAACTCAGTAGATCTGAGTAATATTCACCCAGGTATATTAAAGGAATGGCCAAGAAAATGTTTGTTATACTGATGTTAATCCTTAATAAATCTTGTTGCATTAAGGAAATTCCAGATGATTTGCAGAGTGCCACTGTGCAAATACTCAAAAAGTACCAAGTGATAAAATCAGATAACTATTGCCCAAGGTTTAATCCAGTGATTAAACCAATGGGATACCACATACAGTACTAACCTGAATAAAAATTAACATTAAGAAATCTCAATAATGCCAGTTAATCAGTTTTACTGATAATAAATTTAATCAAATCTGACTTCTTTTTAATAGATTACAAGTCTGGCAAAAGTCGAAAAATTGATAAATATAATTTAATTGAATGCAATACACTTAACCTTCTAATAGGGCACTAACTCGTAATGTGTAACAATCCAATTGAAACACGGTATCAAAAAAGCCCATATTACATGAATGAAGTCCTGACCAACTGACAAGTTGCTCGCACAAGGAGTTTGCAAGGAATCTCTAAATGGGGATATTTATATATCCCACCCTATTCTGTTTGGCTTTGTACTACTCAGCTGTTATTTTTTCTTTAAGGATCATTTGGAAATAGTAATAAGGTCACTGCTTGTCATATTTCGAGTTAAAACTAGAACTGAAGGTGTAGGAAAGATATAGAATAAAGCAGAATGATGCCCATCCTGGGGGCCAATGTTTTTCTGCTACAGAATGCAAACAATCCTCATTTATGCAGAGAAAGGAAATGAGACAAAGAATTTGCACAAGTGCAATGAAAGTCATAAAAAAATCATCTTGTAGCAACCACTCCATTTGCCCAAAATAAGCTACTTTGTGCACTGAATAATGTAACTGTTAAAAGCCCCTCACCTTTTCTTGTTACATAATTCACTCTTTCCAATATATGAACTTTTTTCTGAATTCTCCTTTTAGCACATGTCCCTCCACCTTTTTTCAAGTGAAGGACTTAATTTCTTTAATTCTCATATTTTAGGGTTTATTTTTGCAAGAAAGTTTTAAATGGATGAATAATGAGCAGAAGATAATTCAATCTGCAAAAGAATAGTAAATTGAGAGAGACAAAAGCTTACCAATGAATACATAAGAATCATTCAGCAATGTCTATAGTTGTGACACCGACTGGTTAGTTTATTTGGATCCCGGTAATTTCTCTAGGAAGAAAAAGTGAGTAGACAGCAGAGACCAAATTACTAAATTATTCTATTACACTTTTGTTTAGAAATGTAAAATTCATGCAGACAGACTTTGAATAGACTGGATTTTAACAGCAAAGTAGTGCAATTCAAGCTCAGGCACCAGCTAGCAGCAAAGATATTTTTCACCATCTGCTTTTGGAAAATCCAGATTCTCATTCCCAGTACAGCTCCCACACATTTTCTCTAAGAGTGTTCATCTTCTATCCTAAAAGATTTTTAACCTGGTAATACTTCTGAATTCAAAACACTGTGTAAATTCATGTCCCTTCCTGAAATCAATGGCAAAACTCACTTAGACTTCAATAAGCCCAATAAATTGCCCTTTAAATTTTAGAAGTCTGAAGTTGGCCATCTGGCTCCAGATGGTCTGAAACTACTCTTTCAGGACCGATTCTCCAGAGCTATCTTAGAGAGCAGATTCCTTTCCTGCTGGGATTGGAGCCATCAAGTCTAGGGGCACATCGCCAACACAAATGGGAAGCCTCTTCTCCCAGTGAAAAGCCCACCTGGTTTTCAGTCAGTACTCCCTACCCTCCCTTTCACCAAATTGCTGACATTTTTTTACCGACTATTAGACATACCCTTCTCCCTCAAAACAGCAGTGCCCTAAATTAGATGCAAATAGCATTACTGGTCATTCTAGTTTTAGGTATCTCTGCATTACTATGAGTGTATATTCTGAATTGTATCAGTATATATTCTGTGTATATAGTTTACATATATATGTGTCAGGCAAGGAAGGCAGGAGACTGGCGCGGCTGAGCAGGAACCTACTGGTCAAACTAAAGAGAAAGACAGTTGAAGCAAGGACAGGTCACCAGTGAGGAGTATGGAGCCAAAGTTTGGTTGTGTGGGGAGACCAAGGTCAGGCTGCAACTGAACCTGAGGCAAAAAATAACAGGAAGAGCTTCTAAAGGTAACCAGGAAAGGAAGGTCAGAGAAGGTGCACCCCCTAATAAACAGTGCTGGAAAGCTGGTAATGCAATGATGAGGAGAAGGCTGAGGTACTCAACAACTTCTTCGGTCAGTCTACAATGGCAACCTGTCTTTCCACACCACTCAAGTGGATGGACAGTGAGATTGGCACTGGGGGAGCAACATCTCTCCCACTGTAAGAGAAGATCAGGTTTGAGGCCACCCAAGGAAATTGAATGTACATCAGTCTATGGGACCCAATAAAATTCATCCCAGAGTCCTGAGGGAATTGGCTGATGTAGTTGCCAAGCCACTTTCCATGCTATTTGAAAAGTCATGGTAGTCAGGTGAAGTCCCAGGTTACTGGAAACAGGGAGATGTTGCACCCATCTTTAACAAGAAAGAAGAAAGGAGGATCCTCGGAACTACCTACCTGTCAGCCTCACCTCTATGCCTGGGAAGATCACAGAACAGATCCTCCTAGAAGCTGTTCTCCATGGAGGAGCTGTCCATGGACGGTAGGGAGGTGATTCAGGATGGCCAGCACAGTTCCACCAAGGGTAAATCCTACCTGACTAAGGCAGTGGCCTTCTGTGATGGAGTGACTACATCAGTGGGCAAGGGAAGGACTATAGAGTCCTTATCTGGTCTTTTATCCCAACTTCTACAAACTTCCCCACAACATCCTTCTCTCTACATGGGGAAAAGGTGGATTTGATGAGTGGAGTGTTAGATGGATAAGGAAGTGGTTGGACAGATGCATCCAGAGGGTAGTGGTCAATGGCTTAGAGTTCCGATGGACATCAATGACAAGTAGTGTCATTCCACGATCCGTCCTGGGACCAGTGTTACTTAATATCTTCATTAACAGTACAGATGAAGGATTTGAGTGCACCCTCAGCAAATCTGCAGATGGCTGAGTGGTGAGGTTGCCACACCAGAAGGGTGGGGTGACATCCAGAAGGACCTGGACAAGCTCAAGAAGTGGACCCTTGGGAACGTCAAGAGGTGTAATAAGACCAAGTGCAAGGTGCTGCAGCCGGGTTGGGGCAACCCCAGGTATCAGCACAGGCTGGGGATGAACAGATCAAAAACAGCCCCATTGGGAAGGCCTTGGAGCTTCTGGTAGATGAGAGGCTGGACTTGAGCTGGCAATGTGTGCTCACAGCCCACAGAGCCAACCATGTCCTGGGCTGCATCCAAAGCAGTGTGGGCAGCAGGGCGAGGGAGGGGATTCTGCCCTTCTGCTCCGCTCTGGTGACACCCCACCTGCAGTGCTGCATCCAGCTCTAGGGTCCCAGCACAGGAAGGACATCGGCCTGCTGGAGCCAGTCCAGACAAGGCCACAAAGATGATCAGAGAGATGGAACACTTCTACAATGAAAGGCTAAGAGAATTGGGATTGTCCAGCCTGGAAAAAAGAAGGCTTCGGGGTGACCTAATTGTGGTCTTCTACTACCTTCCTTCCCTAAAGATGGAGAGGGGCTTTTTACAAGGGCACATAGTGACAGGACAAGGGGGAATGATTTCAAAATGGAAGAGAGTAGGTTTAAATTAGATATTAGGGAAAATTCTTTACTGTGAGGGTGGTGAGGCAGGAACAGGTTGCCCAGAGAAGCTGGGGGTGCCCCATCCCTGGAAGTGTTCAAGGCCAGGCTGAATGGAGCTCGGACCAGCCTGGTCTAGTGAAAGCTGTTCATATCCATAGCAGAGAGGCTGGAACTTTAGATGATCTTTAGAGGATTTTTCAGGTCCCTTCCAACCCAGGCCTTTCCATGATTCTATGATATATTCATATATTCCTAAATATATATATATATATATTTATACATATTCATATGTATTTCAGTGTATATATCCAGCATATATTTATTAGAATATATTCCACATTATTTCCTGTTAATACACTTGCTATCATAATAGCAAATATTAACATATTTTTATGTTTTTCAAAACATTTTACAATCATGAGGGTCTGCTGTACTCCAATTTAGGCTCAGTTCAGAAAAAATGGTTGTTTACATGAGCATGAGTAAATGCAAACAAGCCAAGCTTTCAGTCTCAAATACATTTATCAGTCCATTTCTGTCCCTATAATTCTATTCACTGGGCAATTATGTTTGCAAGTGTTTTATTTACTATTTATAAACTATTTCATTCTTCTGTATAACACAATTTAGTAGTTATTTTTTGCCAAAATTTCTTTTAAAAATTCGTGTGTATTTATAGCAATGTATTTTTAATGCAAAATGGATCAAAGGCAGAAGTCTTCTGCTTTTCTCTAGAAAAAAATGCTATCATCCAGTCTCTAATTTTCACCACATAACCTCATCAGTTCTGCAAAGACCTCTTGAAATTCATTCTATGGAATTAAAAAGAAATTACATGTATACCCCTGATGGTATTTTAATGGAAACAGTAGAGTTGTGGAGGTACTGGATTGAAGAAAAGCAAATGATGTAACAAAATATTCATGAAAAATAAAGAAGAAGAGTTATGAAATTTACTCTTGCATAAGTTTGACTTCTGTTCCCAAGAAATGACACAGAGTTAAAAAACTGCAAAACTATTTCAGGATAATAGTAGAGCTGAGTGAATAAGAAAAGTATTTCATAGAAAAATAATTTCAACAGTGTTTCTATTCCATGGTGTACCGAAACTCAGACCCACTTCCTGTTAAAAATAAAATGAATTTTCACGTTTAAAAATCAATATGAGAATTAACACTGAAACCTCAGCTGAAGCTAAGCAAATTCAAGCTAGGGAAAAGATTTCTGCAGTGAACGCAATTAACCCCAGAGCAATTTACCAAGGTTTGTAGTGGATTTTCTATTATTAGAAATGCTTAAACCAAGACTGGAATGAGGCTTTGTTTTCTTCTGTCTGTTTTTTTTCACCCCTGAAAGATAATCTATCATTCAAGCAGAACCACTGGGCTTAAAGTAAATTCTAAACAAGTTCAGACTTGACAATGACCATTTGAAGGCCCACCAGCCTTTAAAATTCATTAGCCAAACTCAGCAGAGGAATAATTAATGACATTAGAAAGAAATAGCTTGGGATTTCATTTTTGTCAAGAATTATACCAAAGGACATCACAACATACAGCTTTGAAAACTTTTCTTAAAGTGATTTATGGATGCCAATATTTGGAGATGTGCCTAAAATCTAGGTAAAACAGATCCCAAGTGTTCAGTAAGGAGTTTCTCTCTAATCAGTTTGAATACCACTAATATTTTGCATATTCTGTTATCTATAATGCTTTCAAGCTCTTTGGAAAGGTGCAAAATCATTGTTTTCTACCTTTTACAATTGGACGAATTGAAGCCCTGATAAATAAGATCATTTCCCTAAAGTCATACAGCTTGTCAGAAATAAAATTATAGTCCCCATACCAAATTTGGTTCTCCAGCCACTAAACCATGTGAGCACTGCAGCCTTCTTGCTGTACGAGTAGCACAATAACGAAGGAAAACTGGGTGTGGGATTATGTACCCAGGCCTCACTTGTACTCTCATATGTAGACATTGTGTGTTTCGCATGCCAAATGTTTCTTTTGCAGCCTTCACCAGCCTAGAAAAAAGCGGTCATTCGTCATCTTTTATGTGAGCTATGAGGGAGGACAGACGAAGGAAAAATAGTGACATTACTGCCAGTCAGAACATCTGAATTGCCCAGCATATTTATTTCTTTAAATATCTGCCATCTTGTAATCTCCTTGGAGCCAAACTGAGTTTTATTCTGTTCTTTGTATTGCAGTAATGCACTTTTGGCACTTAATAAATGAATAATGATTTTTAACAGTATTCAGGGAAAAAATATCCCATTTCAAGGCACTGTTTGACAAGTGTGACATTGACTGCTACACTTATCAGACAGCATTTAGTCACCATTGCGGGCGACTAGAAAAGTTTCCTAAATACAAAGATTTAATGAACATTTACTCTCAGAACAATTATAACTCAGTACGTAAACATAAACACTCTTTCCCCTGAAAAATCCGATTGTGAAAGATGTTTTATAGTATTAAATATGTTAATTCCGTGGAGTAATGCTCGAGTTTATACATAGCCATCTTCCCTCCTGCACATATGAACCTCTTCCTGTAAATGTGAAGGTCAAGCTACAGTGAGGGAGACCACTCCCTTTAAGAGGCTACACATCCATTTGGCAGCCCAAATGCACACTAAACTTCCTGAGCTCAGGCTGTCCTCTCAAAACCTGTTCATAATCCCTCATTTGTACCCCCAAAAATCCAGATTGTATCTCCTGCAAGTCTGCAAGAAAGCGTCACTGAGCTCACCACAGCCCTGGTAACCAGGCAGGAGATCACAAAGTCCTAGTGCCTTTATTAGGGGCAAATCTTGCCACAGGAGCAGCAGTTAGACACTAAAATCCTGTCTTGCAAAGTAGCTCCTCACACCAAGTCCCAGTCTCTATCCCAATACAACTCCATACTAAAGGAAGAGCACAATGCAAAAAAATCAAGAAAGTAGAATTAATATTAACACTGGTGAAGGCTAAACTAGGTATAGTGTATAATCATTTACATAATTCCAGTAAATTAAAAAATTATTTCAACACAAGGTAAAGAGATCTACTAGTAAAAAGCTCTTCTAATGGACTTTCAAAAATATTTTGAACAGATATATAGAAAGTAAATATCTGTACATGCTCATAAACACTGTGGATTGTCAAAAAACTGCAACCCATTGCGCTGAACACTAAGTAATACACACATTCAGGGAAGACAATCCTATTTTACATGGATTTATGAAGAAAGATGGAACACACCAAGTGCACGTTTCCAATTCAGCTTTTTTTCCTAGACATGTGCCCTGAGAGCATTTGGGAAAATCATAGAATCATACAATGGTTTGAGTTGGAAGGAACTTTTAAGATTATCTCTTCCCAACCGCCGTGCCATGAGCAAGGACTGCCTACCACTAGAAGATGAAATGACAACAGAGATTTACCAGTTCACTTACCACAAATATTCAGTGTCAAAGGGAAACAGCACAGCAACCCTGGGTTCTACCCCTGCCTCCATAAAAAGTAAATGTTGTTGTCACATATAACAATGTTGACCTAAAGAAATTCTCTCTTTTCTACTAGCAAGTCACTGGAGAGCTACACTTGCACAATTATTTATATTATGTTGGTTATATATTTTTAAAAGTGTTTCCTATTTTTATGTTAGCGTTTGCACAACTTCTCCAAGTCACCTCCAAAGGAAAAAAAAAACTTTTAAGTAATTTAGATATCCATCCACCTGAAAAAGATTCAAGGTCTGTGTGAGGCAGTTATTTTGTCATTTCCACAAGTGGTTTAAAGGCTTATCTGAAATAGAGCTGAAAAACTATTTTTTTTTCCTACTGCCTAATAAATCTAGATTAAGATGCAAAAAGAAATAAATGGCACTTAAAAAAAAGGTAAAGCTCCATCACAGTGCAAAAAATATTTTTGAATTGAAAACATACCTCTTAGCAGTTCCTACAACTTCAATTCCATATTCATTCTCTTTGACTTTTAAGTGTTCACTGCTCCAACAAAGTCCTTTATTAGTTAACTTTGAGATTACCTTTTTCATGGTCCTACTTTTGTCCTTTGCTTCTTGAGTGTGTCAGTGGAAATGTGCTATGATCTGTCCTTGAATTAAATATAGTAAACAGCTCATTGGAAATTAGTTTCTTGTCATCTGACTGAGCTGAGCCTCTAGATTAGCTGATGCTGTAGAGTTTGCCACTGCTCTGCACCATGGCAGACAGCACTTTTGGTTGTGTGTTTTTATGAGTAACTTCTGCTTCAAAGCTAAGAAAAATCTCCATACTTTGGTCTAATAAAAGGGTGAGAAGCAAATGAAATTATCAGGATCTGTACCACCTGCATAATACATTGAAGGGGTGGCCTGGGGCATGTAAAATCCAGAAACAACAGTGAGTTGCTTGGTTGCTTTTTTCTTCCAACACCCTGAAATACTGTCTTGCCCCAAAGTGCCATTAATTATATCTCCATTCTCCTTAGATATATTGATATTCCCACAATTCTGTGATGAAAACGTATTTCTGCTAACTTCTCTGTCTTAATGCACTTACAATTATACAAGCTGTTAAGACTGATACAACAAACAGGAAAATTTACCTAACTTTTGGTGGGTTAAATCTAATACATATGTGTTTTGATAAATATGTGCAACTACAATAACATAATTTGCACTTGTATTTGCTGTCCCTCAGGTAATCACAACTTACAAGACTAAGCCAATTATTGGTACATTGCTATGGCTTATGACTTCTTTGTTGGAAGATTCTGAGGTCTTACAGTTTGCTGTATATCTTGCCAAATTACACAGGCCCTTTGGCTCACTGGTTGACGATTTCCACTTCAGTAAACAAAATTCCTTGTCAGAACTTCACAACAAACTCTTACATAAATCTCTTACCTTATTGAGCCCCCATGCCCCATTTCATTCTGGTAAGAACATGAACCTCAGTTCTTGCTGCTGCCCTGCAAGCACTGATGATTTCCTTCAGACTGCCTTGGCATATAGAGAGAACACCTCCACCAAACTTTTAAAATACCATTACTTTATTCTTTAAACCCTTTCTTAACTTTATTTCTGCAATGGTATTTACAAATCTCTTCCATCTGGTATTGATTAGGAATTGTAAACTCTGCTTTAAAATTCCTCTGTGTTAATTTAGCTCTTTCCCCACTGTAACCTCATTTCCCTGTTTATATCCTGGCACACATACTGGAGGCATCACGGGACCCAGGCTGCGCCTAGACTCATAATTTAAATGTGGCTGAGACTACGCTATGGCTCTGAGGTAAGCAAGAACAGAATGGTGTGCAACCATATTATAAACCATCTTGAGCATCCAAAACAGGAAGGACATGTGCCAACAGCTGTAGGGAGTGGTCCCTCACCTGCATTAATTCCTGGGCTATATGTGGGAATCATCTGGGAAAGTACACTGGGCACAGAAGAAGGTTCTGCCAGGAGCTATTTCCCCAAAGTATCAGCAGAATGGCAGTGCTTGGGAACAGTCCTGGATGCTACTTGATTTACAAACACAGCCACAGCAAACTCTCTTGCTTCCTAGTTGTCCATATGGGGCTTAAAAGAAACCAGTACAGGTGTTTGATTAGGTCCCAGGTACTTCTGAAATACCTAAAGAATATAACTGTGTAGCACCTACTTTTCTATAGGAAACAGTTATTTTATGTAACTTCCCAAACTGAAAACAATACATTCATATAACGTGCAATGTCTTATTCTCATGGCCATATGAAAAGATCAGTTTCATCAGGAGCTGATAAGAGATCAGACCCTGAAGCTGATTTCAAGTACTTGATAACTGAAGATGTATGAAGGCTAGATGTGGCTGCATCTCAGCTGGTACAATGAAGTATAAATCATGAGAGGAACTATTTGATTTAATCTGAGTGAGTGTTGCCGGCAGTTTGAGGGAGGTGATCCTTCAGCTCTGTTCTGCACTGGTGAGACCACACCTGGAATAGCCAAGTTCTGGGCTCCCCAGTAGAAGACAGGCATGGATATACCAGAGAAAGTCCAGCAAAGGCCATGAATGATGAAGGGATGGGAGCACCGTGCCTATGAGAGAGCTGTGACTGTTCAGCCTGGAGAAGACAGGGCTCAGGGGATCTCTTCTATTCGTAGCAATACCTAGGAAGGGTTCACGGAAGACACAAGTCAGGCTCTTTTCAGTGATGCCCAGGGACAGACAGGAGGCAATGGGCACAAACTGAAATACGTTCCCTCTGAACACCAGGAAATGCTTTTTTACTCGGGGGGTGACTGAGCACTGGCATAGATTATTCAAAGAGGCTGTGAAATCTCCAGTTCTTTCAGGTATCTGTCTTACGGAGAAGGTCCTGAGCAACCTGCTTTAGGCAGTTTTGTTTGAGCAAAAGTGTTGGACAAGGTGACCTTCAGAGATCCCTTCCAATTTTAGCCATTCTGTGCTTCTATGATTATCAAATTTCCTACTCAAACAAATTTGAAACTTCAGGTGAAGTTCAGCAAAATGCTGTTTCTCTCATATTGATGTATTCATTTAGATGCAAACAGAAAATCTGGATGCTGAGAAACTCCACAGCGAAAATTATTCACCAACCACTGCTGACACAAGTGATCAAGTCCTCGTCTCCCTATTGCACAGGCTTACAGGCTTTTTTTTTTCTTTTTGCCTTTTTTTTTTTCCTTTTTTTTTTTTCTTTTCCTGGGGTGGGGATAAATACCATTGCAATGGTAATAGAAGCAGTTTCCAGATCTGTTTTCTGACATACCAGTTACACCTGCAGGATTTCTTCAGGCATCTACAATGGAATGTGTGACATAGCATACTATTAAAGATAGCAAAATGTATTAAGTTCAGAGTCTTGGTCACAATTTAAATAACCTGGATAACAGAGAATATAAATATTTCAGTGGCTAGAGATGAATATGTATTCTAGCTTTTGACATGTCACTTAAAATTGCAAGCAGAAATTAATAAATTGAGAAGAAAATGTCATTCATAGAGCAGAGACTGGGGTGCACTTGGACTTTCTATTTCTACTTTGGTCAAGTGGTCCATTCTTTAGTTCCCTAAATTCATCATGTTTTACATGTTATCTTACATGCTTTACTGATGGCATCAATACAGGCAATATTGCTCTCAAAATATTTTCATTTCACCTTAATGACACTGACATCACTACAATTCCTAATGTATTCCTTTGTTCTTTATATATTCATATATATTCAGGTATACTTCTCAGCACTCTCAAGAAACCTATTATATAAAAAACTGCTGTGGTTTGTTTGCTTTTCCGAGTAAGATTAGTATTCATAAAAACTCTATGACAGCAGACATTTAACTCTATCTGTCATTAAAAACCGAAGGAATGCAGTTCTTCACAAGTGTGTCTCATTCTTACATGTCAGGGCTGCATAGAAATCTCTGTGTCTAACAATTTTCACCAGGAAGGATGTAAAAGAACATCATCACAGATTACATAATATGGGTTCACCTTTCATGAACCTGAATAAGACCAATGGACTGTCTCAGTCTGGGCAAGACCATCTTGTCTCAGACTTCATAACAGCACAGCACTCTACAGCTCATTACAAAGCCCTGCATGCATATTTCAGGAGTTTTTAAGTGTTGAAATCAGTAGCTCTCCTGCTGGCAAATATAAATACATTGTATCTGAAAGAGACAGTGTTATGTATTTGTCAACATTTTCTTTTCAGTTTGGCAGTGTAAATTCTGAGGACGAGTGAGTGAGTGGATGGGAAAAGAGCCCAAGTCACACAAGGGAATTGACATGTCAGTGCCCATTGTTGACTAGAAGCTCCTTAGCATGCTGCTATGAATCAACAGACATTTCTACTTTCACACTTACAGAGATCTGTTATAAAAGACATCCCAGAGCTCTGTTTCATCTTGCTTGCCTTACAATGTTTATATGCTGCCACTGGGACAGAGAACAGATGTGATGGATTAACTAGCAATAAATCATATGGCAGAGAACACACAGCATTATCATTCTAAAGAGGTAGCATTAAGTATTGCTCTAGAAAAAAATGAGAACTTTTCCCTGTAAATAAATGTTTCTTTGTCCCATACATGACCATCCCGGCCTATGTCCCAGTCTCCGTACAGCAGTGCTTTACTTCACATTTAAGAAGTCTATTCAGTATTCGCTCAAGTTCAATGAAAATGAAGATTAATCACACTCTTCAAAGCCGTGATACAGAGCACCATGTCCCACCATTTTCTCTATCATTAAAGCTAATGAAGAAAAAGTTTCTTACAACTTGTAGAACTCCCACCAACAAAGCAGCAACAAAAATGAAGCCCTGCCAGTCCAGTCACATCCTCCCCAGGGAGCACTTCTACTCCCCCGGCATCTATTTTCTGATGGCAAGATGCCGACTCCTACAACCTCCACAAGGAACCCAAGAGTCATAACATCCCTCATTAGTATTTGCACACCATCTGGTGACTATTACTGAATTAACTTCTCACAGAAAATAAGTTTTTAGAATATAAATATAAAATTAAGACTTCGATATGAGATCTTACTCTTCTCCTCCCTCTCCGCACCTAAAAATTGCAGAATTTTTAAAAGAGAAGAAAGAGGACTGTGAGAAAGATACAGTTAAAAAAGTGGAGTCTTTCAAGTGACCCATTGTCCTTCTGAATTTATTACAGTATGATTTAGTGTGCACATGGGCTGTTTGGGTACAGCTCTTATTCTATTGCTTTAGTTAAATAGCATGCACCCTTGTTGGGTGCTGGAAAACACTGAGTGATAATTTTATAGTCGTTTTACTCCAATCTAACTTTTTTTTTTTCTGTGAAGATACTCGTAAGATTAAACTCCTGTGTGTTTCATGTGTCCCAGCAAGTCCCCAGGTGTGCAAGGGCCTTTGGATTTTGAAGTTCATTTCCTCTGTAGTACTACTCTGGGATAAGAGAATAAGGTAAATCTTCAGGTTTCAAGTACCAGTTAAGGGAATTTTTTTCCTTTGGGAAGCAAAGGGGAAAAGCAAGAATGTTTTCATAGTTTGATTTCTTTGTATTTCTTTTAGTGCTATTTTTTTCAAAGGGAAGAAAATCCTGGCAACACATATTAACCAACCATTTGATTTCACTGATTGCAATTAGAAATTAATCACCAACTACAATTTAGAGCAAAGCTATGACAATGCAATGTAACTGACATGGTATTTATTAGTTAAAATAGAAACAAGTCCTCTCCAAACAAACGAGACATGTAACTGTCTATTCGCATAAACCACTGGGTTTCAAAGAACCAAAAGTCTTGATGCTTTGGCAATTTTAGGAAAAACAGCTGCTCAGGTTACATACAGCAGTTGTCTCTTAAATTAAATACATTGGTAATATTAAAGAAATTTTAATGTAACTGCAAAAAATTAAAAATAAAATACCAAGGACCATATGGTACTGCCGTAAAACATTTATGTCCAAATATTTGCTCTCATTCTCATCCAATGAAAACAAAGTCCCAACTAGGAAGTAGAACTCATTTCTCTCTAACAAGCAGTAAAATATCCCCCTGCCGAATTACAAACTACAGCAAGGAAATTCCTTCTTGCCGATCATAAGTGAAGTCAAATTTTGTCAGAGAAGGCAGGAGGTATTTCAAAAGTTGGTCCAAAACATTTTACCATTCACCAAAAGACCCCACTGTACTGCACTCCTTGTAAATAAAAACTGCAGTGAGGATGATTTTTCTCTCCAAAATGCTTTAAGTCTTTACATGTTAGCACTGAAATGTATGGGTTAGTGATGCCCAGCACATGTGCAGCTGTTTGCAAGATCAGGGCCTAAGCACAACTGATGATGATTAGTTTCTTAATCAATACTTCAGCTGAGAGAGATTGAAAGCTATTTGAATTGCTGGTGCTGGAAATGTTAGATGTCTGATTTCAAGTTTAAGGGATCTGGATTCCACAGGTTAAACCTCTTCAGTTATAATGCTGAACATTCTGGCCCAAATCCAACAAAACACTTAAACACATGCTTGACCTAAAACACAGAGACAGCTGCAGATAACTTAAAAGTTAAGAATTTACAGGACCAAGGAAAGAATGCTTAGTACCATTCAGGATCAAGCCTAAATACCACCAATCTCTTTAAAAGACTTTGATTTCTGAAGGTTCTTCCTTCTGTAATTTAACATAGAGCTATATGACAATCTGATGACGTTTAAACCTGACTGGCCTTAGGTCCATCTACATTAACCTTTCATAAAGAAAAAAAAATGAAACCCTGATGAGTTTCCTGTAATTTTAGAAGGGGGGAAATGTAAGCACTGTCTTAGTCTAAAGTAGGAGCACTGAGTACAAAACATGACAACAAAGCATGCTGATCTTTGACCTCAGTACAACCAAGCCTTTAATTTAGGCTATGCCATAACAGACCAAGATGGCATAGTAATTAAAAGAAATCCACACAAACTCAAAAACATAAATAAATATCAAATAAACTCTTTAAAAATAAGTTGAAGCTTTTCACTTGTGGTTTTGAACAGACCTTTTGCTTTGTAAAAAGTGCTCACCAGGTACATCTCTTGAACAGACTCAGCTGAGTCATAAAGAGCACTACTCATGCAATCACACTCATCAGAGACTCTCTTACTCTGGATGTCGCTGTCCAGAGCAGCCAGCTCAGGGCACACTGTTCTTGCACCGAGGGCAGCTTTGCACCAGGCAGCGGAGCTCAGCACGCACATCCTCAAAGCACAGTTCACTGAGCACTAGCATCAAATTTGCACTGACTGAAAGTCCCCACAGCTGTGCCTTCATGCTGCAGTTCCTAAAGGACTCATCCCTTCTGAAAAACAGGACTTACTAGGCCATATTTGTGCTTTACAGTGCCAGAGCATTGCTACTCTGTGGAGCTGAACCACCCTGACTCCCTGAGTCCTGACTAGCACCACTGGCACCGTGCTGGGTGCTCGCTCAGTGCGTGCCTCCCTGTGCATCAGTCCCAGGGCATGGGGCAGTTCCAACCAAAACCCTCATCAGTGATAACCATACTCATGTCCCACAGTACTACAAGTCACTGTATTTTCAGCTAATTCAGCCATCTCTCTGGTTAATATGAAGTGGCTTTAAGCGTGCATTTCTTTGCTGTGCTGTTTTAACTGAAAACAAAGAGTCTTTTAATCATAAAATAGTTTGGGTTGAAAGAGACCTGAAAGTTCATCTAGTTCCAGCCCTTCTGCTGTGGACAGAGAGAGCTTTCACTAGACCAGGTCGCTCAAAGCCCCATCTGGCCTGGCCTCGAACACCTCCAGGGATGGGGCATCCTCAATTTCTTCAGGCAACCTGCTCCAGTGCCTCTCCACCCAAACAGTAAGGAATTTCTTTCTAATATCCAATCTAAACCTACTCTCTTTCAGTTTCAAGACAAAGTGTCCATTCTTCCATAATTATCAGAATTTTTTCCTCATGTATATGAAGGGAATTACAGTTTTCAGAGCCACTTTAGTGTAAATGTAGCAGAGACTAAGAGAGGAAGGTATCTAATTTTTTTGTGAAGGTATTATTCTTTTCTCCAAATAGAAAACTAGTTTGATTTTTTTTTTCTTAAAAGAGAGAACTAAACTCCTTCCTACAGATTTTTATCAGAAAAAAGATAAGGCTGAAGAGTCATTGATATCATGCAAACTGACCCTTACATGTAACTCAGAATGCAGATTTTTTTAAAAAAAATTCTGTTTTGAACAGGAGCACAGGCTTTTAACAAAAAGCCTATTTATATGTTTTCTGCAGTAAGGAATCATAGAGTTAAAAAACCTACATAAGTTGTTCCATTGATTTTGAAAAGTGTATTACAATGATTAATTTAAGAAAGTGCCCCCAATTTCCAGCTTCAGAGTGTTGCTTTGCTTTTGTGTGTAACCTTCTCGAATTCTTTTCTCTATTTTAGTTCTTATATAGTAGGACTAAGTAACCTCATCTGATAAGAAAACAGATGGAGATCTCAGATTCTTCCATTGCAAAGAATATTTTTAACAAAATATTTTAACCATTCTTTTTTTTTTTTTTCCCAACACTCTCCAAAGTATTATCTTTCTTGAAAAGTGTGTGCCAAAACTGAACTCAAGGCCACATTAGATTTTCATCAGACCCACAAAATAATATCATTTTCCTATCCTTTACTTAAGATTTCCCCATTTGATATATTGAAACATCACATTAGCTTCCCTACTGTGTTAGCTGGCAGCTCACCTTTAGCTGATTATTTACCAGAGCTCAAAAGACTTTTAAAGCCACAGCCTCCCACAACAGAGTCTCCATTTTCCAAACACCATTTTTGTCCCTAACTCGTCTCCATTTGGCCATACTACAACACACATTGCCCACCTCCACTTACCTAAATAAGGAATCTGAGATCACTGTTTATCAATGATCTGTCATGTTCATCTTCAGCCACTTTCCCCTACCTGCAATATTTATGAGTAATACAAATTTTCTTTCCAAAACAGTGTCACTGAATAACAAGTCAATTTTATATCAAAGTTTGTCAGTTAACTACGAAGCAGAACCAGAAAAGCTGTTGGCACATGCTTAAACTTTAAGCACTTTACTCACACTAGTGTTAAGTACCTTGCTGTCTGCACACCTAGGATTCAGCTACAGAAAGGAAATAAAATGCACTACCACCATCGATCTGTATAGCCAGGATTCCAGGTTTGGCATCTCATTCAGAGATTTCAGGGCAGCCAGCAATAACATTTAATACAAACAGAAAAACTGAGCTCAGACTGAGAAACAATTCGCTAAAACAGTGAATCCTTTGTATAGAAAGTGTTAGGATTCTTTTATCTCATTCTTGTATTTTGTAAAACACTTGTACATGGAAAAGCTGGGATTTAGACAATAAAATACTTCTTGCTTTGGACATTTTTTTTAAATTCACTCTACTTACACAGGAAAGGTCACAGCCACTGTGCTTGTGCTGTGCTTGGGAGGATTAAGCCACCTACCTGGGTTTGTGTTTGATGATACGGTTTTGAGTTAGAACATTGTTTGGAAAACCTGTATTTGTATACACCCACATCTCCCCCTCCCCCTGCCCCAGCTCACAATTTTTATTATTATTATTATGGTGATTGGGTTTTAAAAGAAAGACCATTGTTATGAGTTCATGACACTTCCTTTGAAAGAAGACTAATAGAAGGGACAATATGTACAAATTTAGCATAGTTATCCTGTTTCAACTCTTAACATACTGGATGCTATCTTAAAGGATACTGCTTATGTTCGCCTTCAAACTTGTCTTTTCATAAACGGACAAATTTATTTAAAACCTGTCATAACTTAAACTATCAAGTACCTTGTATGCACACATCAATAGAATTTTCTGTTATCTGTGTCAGAGGCTATAGCATTGGTCAAGCTATGGCTGGAGTACTGTAGAGATATCGATTAGCTCTCACTTGTACTCTGAATTAAAAATTGCGGTTCACAGATAGAGATTCAACAGTTCATCCAGACTAAATCCAAGGTATTTTTGTGTTTGTCATCACATCCTCTAGATATTTTTAGTCTTATTCAAGTTCCTCTGAAAGGAGGTACAATGTAAGTGCTGCTTTCTGTGGGCCACCTTTAAAGAAAGGGCATAGAGCATTACTTCATCTTTCATTATGTATATCACACTTTTCTAAATGTGATATCAATGTAGTGTAAGCTGCTAAATACATCCTCATTTGCATATATGTAGAGTGAGATTTGCTGCTACTTCCACAGCTAGCTAATGCCGCATCTTAGTGGTATTACACAGAAAATGTAAATGGGGGAATCCCTGATTTATCTTATGCAGCAGAAAAAAACCCCAATTTACAATTATTTAGGTTTTGAAATCTGTAATATGGGAATAATGGCAGGGGAAAATGGGCTGGATGCATTTTTTCAAATTACTTGTGTGAGATAAAATAAATTCCCATGTTATTTTATGTATTTAGGGCATTAATTTTACTCAGGTCACAGGAAAACAGCTACACTTTCATTAATGAAATGCTCTTAGGCTAATTTCCATTTGTATGCAAGCAACATCATCAGGTTTAGTACATGCACACAGTCGTACATACTTATACTGATATCTGCATGAGAAGAAAGCAAACAGGCTGTTGATTTATTACACACAAATTGAATGAATAAGATAACATTTTATTAGCAAGATACCATTATAAAAATGACTATAAATGGATACAATACAATACAAGTGGTATATTGCCTTATCAGTAAATCTACTGTATGTTAGGACCTGGTACATGTTGTAATAAAAAGATAATTAAAAGTATTGAATCACAGAACCATACCAAGAAATAGCCCAGTAACAACAAGATCCATTAGTGAAACAGTATATACTTCCAACCAGGTTCAAAGAAGACTAAAAAGTGAAGTCAATTTTTAAGGAAGCATAAAATAAATCTAAAGTCCAGGCAGTAAAAGAAGAAAAGGAGAGTATTTTTCTGACTTTCTCTAAACAGACTAGAAAATGACACAGGGATTTCTTGTTTGAGGACTTTTATCTCTTAATTTTAGTGAGTGTATTTTTGGTAAGGTGTCATTCACACTCTTCAACTGTTGTAATATACTTGTACAAATATTGCAGAGGGGTTTTTTTGTTGTTTGTTGGGGGTTTTTGCTTGGGTTTGGTTTTAGTTTTTGGGGGTTTTGGGGGTTTTTCTTATTTTTTCTTTTTTTAATGAACAGCACTATCTAGGTTTGGAAATAAACACTGTCTTATGGTCCTCAGCCCTTCCCCTTTCCCCACAGGTCAACTGCTTCCCCTCCCTCCCTCTGGTCAGTTTAATATGGAGATGCTGCCTGAGCCTTGTTGTACAGAATAAGCACACAACATTTTCTCCTGGGAGCTGGTTCATGCAAAACACTGCCCTGCTGAGAGAGTGGAAATTTACCCATAAGACATTCTTCCAGCAGCAAGACTCCAGAGGAAACCTGATCAGAATTTTTAAAGACATGCCATGATTTTCTGTATAATTCCTTCAAAGTTTCAGGGAGAAAAAATATAAACCAAATGTTTAAGGTTTGTTATGCTTGGTCTTGACCAGAAACAGATTGGGAGATAGTCTCATTTGGGGATAGAAACTGAGAAGATGACAGCAGCAGATCATTTTCCACAGATTTTCTGCTGCTCTGTGTTCTCCTGTGATTTCTTTTTGGGTTTTTTTCTTCCTTCTGACTATCAGTTTATAGTCTCTGCAGCACTTGAGCTGATCAATACACCAGCTCTCCCCCATCTACACACAGGCAGACTCTTACTTGCTTTAAAACATGCCAGTGGTATTTGCAAAATAAAAAAAAAAATAAAAAAAAATTCCTTTTACTACTTAAGTTTGTATCACTGATTTATTATGAAATTATACCTCCAAGTAACACAGAACATAAGAAAAGTGATAATTTTTAAGCTGTTATTTCTTAAATACCTTGGAAAATTGTGCAGGAGAATAGTGAATATAAAAATCCCTTATAAGAAAGAAACCTTTCATTTTGGGCCTGATCCAAAGTCCAACTAATGCACCTCCTTACTTCTGTGTGACTTGAACCAGCTTTTTATTGTTTAATCTTACCCTGATCGATTTCAGCAGCACAGCTCCCACAATCTTTTATTATCATTATAAATTTAACTTTTATATTTTCATAGTATCTAGAAGTTGCAGCTAGGGTAGGATCCAGTATGCCAAGTACTATCTAGAAACAACTTTTTAAATGACAGCCCCTTCCTTCAGAGGTTCCAGTCGTTAAGTCAGTTTGCAGACGACACAGCCTACAGTTGCACATCAGGCAATGCTGGCATGATCAGACCTGATGAATCAGCAAAGTCAGCCACATTAACAAGGACTTTGCAGAACTAAACTTTTATATGGCAACATCTTTATGAAAGTAAACACTTCTCTCCTTTAATCTTAACCAAACAAGCATTCCTAAGTAAGGCATAATACCAGAAACCTTTTTTTTTTTTCTCCCTTCACTTCCTGCAGTAGGAGGGAGAGTGTTTTGCCCTTCTCTGCAGCAGTACTGAGACACTACATACATTCTGGTGAACAAGTTTTTAAAATTGTATAAAAAGTGACTCTAGGAGTTACAAAAATGATGTGAGGGAAGGAAAATTTAACATTGAGAGTTCAAATTTGGTGTGGGTAGATTAGCAAAAGAAGATTGAGATGTGGTTACAAGAAGCAAGATCCTTAGAAGAAGAAATCACCAAGCTGTAAATAGCTTCTAAATTCTGCAGAAACAGATGGAACAGGGAACCATGACTGGAATTTACATCCAAATAAAATAAATATGAAAAGGAAAGTACAATTTTATCAATGGCATCAAAAGATTCTTGGAAGTACCAAGAGAAGTGGTGGATTCCCCATGTCCTGATAAATTTGAATCAAAATCAACTAGAAAATCAACACTAGCCAAACAAAAATAACCAGTGTAATTGAAGAGACAATCAATGAAATTCTGTGGCCTAGACAAAAGATGTCTAACTACACTACTAATAAACGTGAAGACCAAAATAAATACTTGTTCAGCTGAAAGAAGGGATTTTTATTTCATTTTTTTTCTAAGAAACTTACATTTCTGCTAAGTTTCTACTTTGGACAAACAAACTCTTGGGACACATGTATATATCAGCTCCTATAGGGTATTTGGTACTTCACTCCAAACCCCATTCTTTGAACTCATCATTATTAGTTTATTTTCTAATCCCACTTCTTAAGAATCTGCCATAGTTAAATCACATTTCTGACTATTCATCGGCCACACATCGCTTTGTTCCCCTGTCTGTAGTGAGATTTTATCTAGCCTGGGGCAAGTGTTTTATCTTGCCCAAGTGTCCAGCTATGCAATAATGGAAACATAAAAATAGGAATCACAAATTATGAATAAGAAGCATATTCAAGACACATCTAAGTGTCGTAATGAAGTAAAATTACTCCAGATGAACTATAGATAGTCAAGATACAATTTGATCACTGCCATTATTCTGAGATGTATAAATACTATTCCAGTCTCCTGTGGTCTACTCCACAAGTAAACCCCGTACCTGGCAGAATCATTGAGGTGCTGAATTAGACTGGCTTGAATCACAGCTGAAGGATTAGCCTGAATCAAAAGTAAAGACTCTTTTAACTGGATGGGACCAATTCCAGTATTACAAGATTCATTGTAATGAAACTTTATGAGGGTTGGGGGAGAATTCTTTGGAATGGGTGTTGTAATGTTTCTCTGCCTCACGGGCATTTACAGTGTAATTCACTTAGTCACCAAAAAGTAAATATAATTCTCCATTCTTTCATATGATAAAGCAGAAAGACAGGCACTATGACTACTTTGTCCTTAAGCTTAGCAGAGTACTTACTTCATTCTCTCTGCTCACTGTGTTCCACATTTACCACAAAACAGTAATAAGACCTAGGTTAATACTCAAGGAGATTCATTTCAAGCAGTCGTTTTTACTATAGTTAGTTTCCAGGAAGATAGGGTTCTCTCTCATTCACAGCACTCCTCTGTGTTTTGATGCAGAAGCATTTTACCTTTGCATGGTTTGAATTCTTCATGATGGCATGCTCTAGTTCAACTTATAAAAAAACTTTAAGACAAAGCACAAGTCCCTCACAATTGGTCCTTTTATGTGATGCACATACATATTTCTATCATTTTGTGCCTGTGGGTGGAGGTCTCATCTATTTGAGACTTTCATTCTCGAAACATTTATCTTCTGCTCCTCAGAACATTCTGAACTGCTTCCTTTTCTTCTCATGAAGTCTGTGCAAGATGCATTACAAAACTAGAACACAGAGAAAGATGTAACCTATTGGTATTTATGCTCAGTTTCAAGATTCTTTTGCTTTCCAGTCTTCTAAAAAGCATATTCCATAGAGATTCTACAGCTACTTATAATCAATTTAAACAGTTCCATTCTTTTATCCCCACATCCAGTAGAAGGTTTCTTAAGTTAGCAAGAAAAGTTAATCTGGAACAATGGTCCAACTATTAAGGTCTAATACAATAGGTGAATAGATGTTCTGCCACCACAAAAAGTATTCCATATCTTCTAAAAATTCAGGTGGTATGGGCCATTCTAGACTGTCTCATATAGAAACCATGAAACTATGAAAATTCATGCACCACTGGGAGCTTCCCTTTTTCTATAAAATTCCTGATGCTAGGCACAAAAGACACATATACAGTGCAAGTTTCAGACCAATAACAAAGAGTAAACAAGGCACTTCTAGAACAAATTTGTCAATATTGAATGGTATGACTCTTCTTCCCCATTCAGTTGGAGGAGAAATAGGTGTCTCTTAGTGAGCCAGAAAGCTTGCATGCCAAATGAGCAGCTAGCACAACTTAAACAACAAGGAATGCTTGGCAATGCCATGTGTTGCAGTTCATACACTTGTTGTGACTTCAGGCACTGTGTTCAGCAAAACACTTTCAATAAATCCACTTTTTCCCTATATCTTTCCCTAAAATGTCCTCTTGTGCATAGAAAAAACTACTTTTTTTATTTTTTTTTTTTTAAACTTTTAAAGCAGGACTAGTGATTTAAATTTATGTCTGTAAGTGGAAACCAGGACAGTGATTTGGAAGGCAAATACACAGCATCCTCTTGGAAACTAGTGTACAGCATTTTATTCTTCTGTGTGTATCCATGGGTCTTCTTTACAACAACACCACGGTAAGAGTATGTGACAGTAACCTTGTGAAGAACAAATGACCACAGGCTTTTTTCTAGTGCTAAAATAGCTTGCACGTGGACAAGAAACATGACTTTGCCTAATTCTGGATGTTGCACCTGTTACAGCTTCAGGTAAAGGTCCCAAAATAAGGAATAGAGTAGCCTCAAATCCATTAAACACTACTATGTATGAAGATACATGGAAATCTTGGACCAGAAGATAGATAGGCTGATTTCCAAGCACTGTCCTAGTGAGCAAGGAAATCCACAGTTCTTTCATTACTGTGCACACATAGTAGGGATGACAAAAGTGTAGTGATTTGAAAGCATAAACCTGAGTATTGAGCCTAAACTCTTTAGATTGTACACATTGGACAGCAGCCATGCCTTGGCAGTGAGCAGCGTGTATTGCATGTACCAGAGTACAGCACAGGGATCAAGTAACCATAATCATACAGAAAACATTTCTTTTATTTGCATTACAAAAACGAGATTCGCCATGAATCTACTGGCTTAAAAGCTCTTGAGAAGATTGTGGAAGGAAAGGAAATAAGGAAGTTGGCTAGCAATTCCTTCAAGATACCTTTATTTTCATATAAATTAATTTTAATAGGGGAAAATATGTATCAAGCATGTATATCTATGACTCTCTATAACATAAGATATAAAAAAATCTTTGTTTATTACTATCAGATAATTTCCTTTGAAAATTTCCTTATAAATTCCCGCTTACATTAAAATTTTACACCAAGCCATACAGCCCAATATAAAATGCATCCATTAACTATAGCATTTGTATGCCACACTAGTAGTTAGAATATAAAAATACCTGTAATACATGAATTAGACAGATAACAGAGATATAAATTTAGACAGAAATTTGCCCAAACTTTGCAAGTAAAAAACCCCTTAAGTTATTTAATTTCCTTTAATGAGAATGGGAAAGTATGCTATTGGAAAAAAAAAAAAAACCTTTCTAAAAGCAAAGAACAATTATGCTTCATGCTCAAAAGACCACAGATTCCACATAAAACTCACAATGCACTGCCAATTATTTGGAGTTCAAATTTCCTTATTGTAGCAATTGAAACAATCTCAAAGAGTGCAAAAATTACTGAGTTGAAAAATCTATTCTTTAAAGTTTATGTGCATTCATTTTGCACATAAACGATCTTAAAATATTTCAGAAGGTGCTGTACTTTTTAGTTTTAAAAGTAAAAATAACATCTATCACTTTAGTAACACTGTTAGACTTCTTTTAAATAGATATTTAACAGAATTACAGACATGTTGGAGAGGACAGCTTATATTCACTGAAAAGGCCACTGTAGTGCATTAATCTTTAGATAAAGTAATAGGATCTTTTCCATGTATTAACGATCCTCCATACAAAAGATTTCTTAAAACTTTTTAAACAGCTTTATCAAGTCAAGGTTACAAAGCACAAGTGGGTAGCTAAATGATACATGGTTAGTGAGAAAGGTACTGCCTGAATCCATTTTGATTGCTTTAGGAAAAAGAGGAATTTGCAAGGTTTGCTTCTTTAAAACTAAAGTATATTTTAAAATTTACAATAGCATAACGAAGTGATAGTCCTGTAGTGCAGATTTTTTTACTATCTCGCTTCTAAAGAATCGAGACCGATTATTAGCAGACCGAATTTAGCAGACCGATACATTTAAGCTGCAATACATTGATTTGTCCCTTCTGACATGAACACAGAGACCAGCACCACACTAAAACCTCCAAAATTTGTTGCTGACTTTCCATTTGCAGCTCTGGTAATTGCAAAGTCTAGCAAAGGCAATGCTAATTTTGTACTATAAATAACTGTTTTAAAAGCGGTATTTACTTAAAATGTGGAGATATATTCTATTCAGGTCAAATTCCTGATGATACAAATAACAGCCGTATATTTAAGAAGGTGGCTATATATAAATATGTGTATACATATGTATAGCTTCTAGCATTTGCACATCCATGTGCACATTTATCTACCCAACATCCATCATCCCACCACTGATTCAAGTACTACTAAATGTGTATTTGTTTCTGGTTCCCAATTCTTTGTCTTAATCAAGAGTGTCCAAAAAGACTTGCACACCTACACCTACAATTTGTCCATTTTTCTGGTTCAAATTTCAAATCACTCAGGATCAGGAAATATAAATCCAGGCTTTTGGCAAGGCACCCCAAAGTAATAGGAAAAAATTACGTTGTGTGGAACAAATGATGAATCAGTCTTTTATTCATTTTTCTGCAAGGTTTGTAGCAAATAAATGAGCCTTTCTTTTTGGTGCTACCACAGCATAAAAAGAGAATCACTGGAACATGCTGGAATAGCCATAAAAAGTGAATAAAAAATAGCAAGAATGACTCTCAAATGCCTACATAAAGCTAAGTCAGGGCTATAAAAACTGCTGCATCTAATTCCATAATTTCTTTCTGCATTTTCATGCAGTCAGCCATTCTGAATTGTCCTGGAGTTTGCTGTCCAAGGATATTGAAAAAAACCTTATCTAATCCATAATACAAATTATTTTTTATTATCATTATTTCCTATTGATGTCATCATTGCTAAAACAGGGTGTTAACTTCAAACCTAATAATTACCAGAAAAAGATGTTCACCCTTTTACTTCCCCTTCCCCAAGATTTTTTATAGACATACATTTCATTTGATTTTCTGTACACCCCTTAACAGTTTGTGAATTTTCATTTCTCTCTAAGATATGAATATATTATACTAAGGGATATTATATAAATGAGACCATTATTCAAAATGAGACTCTTCTCTACTAACAGCATCACTATTTGCAGAGTATGGGACAAAATAAATGTCTCCCATGAGTGACTAAATGCAAAATAAAAAGTAACCACTCAACTTTAATAGTTTAAAAATGCTATTAAACATAATGGCTCTTCTACATTCAAGCAGCACTATGTTTTAAGTGATCTTCATTTTTAAAGAACTATTTTATTTACATTTGAAATATTGATGGTGCATAAAGTTCTGTTCATGTAGTAATGATAGTCAAAAGTATTTAAAATAATTGACACAAGACTGATTCCATAAGTTTGCTCTGTCCCTAGGATGAAACTCCAGCCAAAAATGTAAACATCTGAAAATATAATAAGAAACACCTAGTGCACTCTGCACAATTCTTGAGAAAGCAACTGTGACTTTCTTAGTAACTAAAATCAAAGCAAAACATACCAGGTTATTAAGCAATAAAGTAGTAACTCGATCTGGTTTTTTTACTGGTCAAGGAGAATTCTGGCTCTGGGTTTATGTTCCCAGAAATTAACTCTTTATGTAACAACCTTATCATCAAAAATTATGGATGTAAAGGACCTGTTTCAAAATACCACAAAGATCATGCTTAGATTTAAACAGGTAGAAAGATAGAAAGATTATTTTTAATTTGCAATGCCATCTTTAAAAGTAAATTCACATTGCTATTTCTTGTGTTGCCTAGGACTGAAAGGCAAAATCTTCAGGAGCCAGTACAAGTGATTTCCAATATTAATTTGTCATTTGATATCAAGCCTGGTGGCCATGCCAGCACAGTGTCCATATACTATTTGTGCTCTGAGCAACAGCATAATTTGTGGGAAAACAAACAAATACACATGCCCCTTTACAGGAAAACAAAAAAGACTACAGGGCAGATTTATGATTCCACAGTTACTAGTATGCCAGCAGCATAAAAAGCTGTATGGGCCTCGAGTAGCCTAGCAAAGGATGTGAGGTGGCCAGATCCGCAGGATCTGGATCTCCGCTGAAATGTGGAACTGGTAAGAAAGCAGGGCACACTCAGAGGCCACAGCTGGTATGTGCTGCAAGCAAAAGCTATAAATTACTTAGCCTTAATCTCTCTTTTACTCAGTTGAATTCATCCAGAATTTCTGTATAGTTCCATGTCGTCCTGAAGAGCACTTCAGCCTATTGCTTTTCAGTGTAGACAATTAAAGAGAATGGTTACATTCGCTTACCAGAAATGTAACCAGCCGTAATCACACCAGGCTTTGTAACATATCAAGAGCGCATGTAACCTCAGAAAAATTCTCAAAGCTGTACTGCCCTGCATTGGGAGGAAAGAGACCAAATTAACAGCCTCTTCCAAATTAGCCAAGAAGCAGATCAAGAAGTCACTGGTTAAGTAAACAACAGAATTGTCATTTATTGGCTTTTGTTCATTAGTAGCTTTACCTTCTATTTTGTAATCAAGAGAATCAAACCCTTAGATCATGTAGAATAAATGTACAATCATATAAATGTATAACTGTATATTTATTGTAGAAAAACCAGAAAAGTTTTATTTTTCAAACAACAATGTTTAACTTTTAAGTACAATAACTCTAGAACGGTTTTACACTCGTGGATCAAAGACTTGGAATCAAACGTTTTAGGAGCAGGCAACCTCAACACCATTAGCACTCACAGGAGTGCTCTATAGAGCACCAAAACGTTTTGGGGAACTGGTAATCCAGACACCCAGGTTGAAGGAAAAGTTCCCTATGTAATGAGTATAAGCAGTAAGAGAGAGTGACTCACTGTGACTTTGGGATATTCTGCAGTACTCCTCAGACTTTTTACGTCTACTTATTTTTCATTTATAAATTTCTTAAGGTAACATTTAAAAGACCAAGCTGAAAGAGACCAATTGTGGTAAACTTTCCACATACAGATAGTTAAATAAACCCCAAACATACTTTTCATGAATTCTTGTGAATTATGTAAAGTCACAGGATGGATAAGAAACAGATTTAAATTACTCGTCCAATATCCCACAGTAAGTCAGTGACAGAGCTTAGAGATAATCCAGACATATATCCATGTGGCAAACTATTTACTACTTTGCCTCCCATTCCTAACATCCCTTCCTGGGTAGGTACAGCCTTTTAAATGCTTTAACTGCCAACATTTTGCTGATAGCTTCTGATAGCTCAGTTGTGTATCTACAGTCACATCTGATTTCTGCCCAGCCAAAACCACATCTGGCATTTCCAACTGGAATAACTCAAAATCAAAACACGGATGCCCCTAATTTCCATTCCTAAATTTTTCTCCCTGCAATGTCACAGTCAATATCACAGTATTCTTTGCAGACATGATAGATACCTCTCCTTGCACTGGAAACCTATCACCTGACATTCTTCCTCCAAATCATATCTACAGTTGTATTTTTCTTTCTTTTAGAGGCACCACCTTCCTCTCATTTCATAAAAGTCTCCATATACCATTCACAAGCACAGCATGTTGTAAAATGCAGCTGTGCTTTTTCTGATCAAATTCCTATATACCAGCATCCAGCTTCACTTTTTGTCCTAGGATCTGGCCTTTTCTTCAAGGCTCTGCACCGCTCTGTTTCCAAGTGCCTGCCTCATTCACATCTCCTCTGTTTTGGTTGTCATGGCTACAAAACCAGCCTCACATCCAGGCTTCCTTTTCCCCAATGGAGTTTTAGAATCACAGAAACATAGAATCATTTAGGTTGGAAAAGACCTCCAAAATCATCTAGTCCCAACACTGACAGAACACCACCTTGTCAACTAGACCATGGCACATATCCATTCATTACTTGGAACACTTTCAGGAATGGTGACTCCACCACCTTCCTGAGCAATCCATTCCAATGTCTGACCACTCTTTCAGTGAAGAAATTCTTCCCCATGTCAAATCTAAACCTCCCCTGGTGCAGCTTGTGGCTATGTCCTCTTGTCCTGTCACAGTTGCCTGGGAGAAGAGACCCCACCTGGCTACAATCTCCTTTCAGGCAGAGAGAGTGATATAAGCTCCCCATTGAGCTTCCTCTTCTCCAGGCTAAGCAATCTCAGCTCTCTCAGCTGCTCCTCACAGGACTTGTGCTCCAGACCCTTCCCCAGCTCTGCTGCCCTTCTCTGGACTTGCTCCAGCTCCTCAATGTCTTTGTTGAAGTGAGAGGCCCAGAACTGGACACAGTACTCAAGGTAGCCTTCCTACTCTCCAGCAGATCAAAACTCCTGCCCAGCTTAGTGATGTTGGTGAATTTACTGAGGGTGCACACAATCCCCTTGCCCAGATCTTCGATAAAGATGTTAAACAGGACCAGTCCTGCAGAATACCACTGGTTCACCAGACACCAAGTGGATGTGACTCCATTCACCACCACTCTCTGTACCCAGCCATCCAGCTGGTCTTTAACCCAGCGAGGAGAGCACCTGTCCGAGCCATGGGCTGCCTCAAGGAGAGTGGGAGACAGTATCAAAGGCTTTACTGAAGCCCAAGTAGACACATCCACAGCCTTTCCCTCATCCACTAGGCAGGTCACCTGGTCATAAAATGAGATCAGGTAGGTCAAGCAGGACCTGCATTTCCTAAACCCCTGCTGGCTGGGCCTGATCCCCCAATTGTCCTGTATGTGCCATGTGATTGCACTCCAGATAATCTGCTCAATAACCTTTGCTGGCACCAAGGTCATGCTGTAGTTCCCCAGATCCTCCTCCTGACCCTCTTTGTAGATGGGTGTCACATTGGCTGTGCCCAGGACAGCTTCCAACCACCACATCTCCCCCCAGCCATTCTCTGTTTGTAAACAGCAGGTCTAGGGGAGCACTGCCCCGACAGGCTCTCTTACCAGCTGTCAGCTCTCTGTAACAACTCCCACCAGGAGGAGGAGTTGTTTCAGGTTTTCTTTCAAGATGGCAATGATATTCAAAAATTCTTTAAATATTCAACCCTGCCGAAGGACTAACACCTCTTGTGAGATCTATATAAGTGTCTAAAAAATTCCAAGTTTTGTCACATATCAGTGAGGATCTTGTTTGATTTCCAGAGCTTTGAATGATGGGTATTCAGTGTAGTCTCAAAGTTTCTTGCAGACCACTGAACACGCTATCACTCACAACTCATAGCTCACCACTCTAGTAAAGCAAAAGGGTCTCATGGACTGCCAGCTTATTTCTTACAGTAGCCTTGGAATGAAATTTGAAAATAGATGGAGGAGGTATGTGTATCTTACCCTCACAGGAATATTTTCAGATCAGTATGACTCAACAGGTAGGCTTCAGGCTACGTTCAAACCACAACACGCATCCATTCCGGCTATAGCATTGTATCTAGAGCAGAACAGCTCCTTGGACAGAAACTACCTGCTTCAGGGCTCCTGAAAATTACATGTTTCTATGAAATTCTTTGGGAAAAGAGAAGCAGCACCTCCTTCCTTTGTACAGCCTGCTGATTCTCGTAGCTACCGCCGTTTTTGAAGCAGGAAGGAAAGCAGGGACACTCCAACATAAGATCTATTGCCTTTTGTTGGGGAAGAATGAGCAGAAGTATCTCCAGAAAGCCATGGCTGGTGTTAAATTGTGGATAATGGAAGAGATGGCATGGTCAAGATGTCCAGGAACATATGGAAAGTTGAGGAAGGGACCACTTTATAAGACAGAGTGAGATATAGCCCCTTTCTGCTACAGCAGCACAATCCCACAGAAACATCACAGAGCTGAGGCTGCAGAGTTTGGTTCAGCTGTAATCACATGAAGGGATTAATCTTCTCTTAAGTATCTTCCATGTCTACTTTTTATCTCCAACTCTCCCTCATGTAATGTCACTGGAGCAGATACCACATTTCCCTATGTGTCTTTGCAGAAAAAATAAATTGTATGTGTACAAAACAGATGCTAAACTGTAGTCAGTACCTCTAGGGATCAAGCTATTTTACGGCATGAAAGTTTTAGGTTACTGAGAAAGTTATCAGCCTTTGACTGGAAGTTTCATCACATCCATAATGGTTTTTATGTTGCTTCTCCTAGATTTTTAATAATGTCTTTAGTTTGATTTTTAGCCCTTATACCACAAAATATTAATAATTTCAAAAGATATACAGTGAAGGCAAACAAATCGGGGGGTGGTAAATTTTATTTACAGATATATGCTCAATTTGCTTTAGTCATTGATTTTGTGGAGAAAACATGAAACAATAACTCATGCTGAATGTACTTGTTCCATTGTACTTGTCTATCCATTGCTGCTGTTAATGTGACATCAGCTACTGGCCTTCATCTTTTGACACTGCTCAATGGAGGGAGCAAGAAGAAAGGGGCACCCATCCATTGTCAGCAGCGGCATTTTTCAACATCATGACAGGTTCTCACTCGCATGATGGCAGCTGCACTGAAAATAGGTTGGTTTACACCTGTTTTTTTCTTGAGGGAGAATAACCCAGTGACACTGGACAGAGCACAAGTCACCGCAGGTGTGGTGGCAGCCTGTGCCACATGTAGGCATGGTCGATGAACCAGAAGAACTGCCTGTAAAATCTTTAAGGCTGTGACCCTTGAAAGATGCAGTGGCCAATTAAGTCTTGGGCTTTTAGTAATTTTATTTTCTTCAACATTTTTTCAAGGCTGATCGTTGATGCTTAGGGGAATGGCAAACCAAGTCTTTCCTTATCTATCATATAGCGACATGGAACAATGGCTTTGTAGCCACTTACTGGTTCAGCACGTGGGCTTGTAGGCACAGAACAAAAATACCACCCAGTCGTTGGAGAGGTTCAGATCTGGAGCTGTCTTGCTGGGGATCATCTCTACCTCGTTGTGAAAGTAATGTGAAATGACAACACTTCCCAAATAAACAGACTCCTTTTCTTTTTTAACGTCAGTGTAGCAGACTAAAGGATGAACCAGAATCCTTATACATCATGGCTATTTTTCTCTCTGTTTTAGTGAAAACCAAGGAACCTTCCATGTTCTGTCAACCCAGGCAGTGAAATACAAATGCCACAGGTTCACTGTTGTTTGCACAGTCAGATGTGTGTGCTGTTTGAGTCCCACCACATTACACTGACGGAATTTGATTTTCTATCAAGGGTTCAGCAGTGTCTTTCTTTGTCTCTCCAAGAGATTTTGCCTATATATTTTGTAGTTTAAACAAAACTTTGCTCCTTTGGTTTTTATTTTTCATGTCAGGGATATCTATAAATATAAATGTATACTTTGTATCTCTTCAAAATCACGTAGATCTGCTTTGGTTCTGGTACATCCATCCAAATTTATCTCAGCCCACTTCACCCTCCAATATTTGAGAAGGTGCTTTCCATTTCCTTTGACCAGACTTGATCAGGAATAGCTGGTGTACCTCAACAGATAACTCATTTTTTAAAGTAACAGCCCTATCAATTATTATTTCCTGTTTACCTTTGTGGGGTTGTTGCTATGTCACTGTTAGTCTTTGAGTTCTGGCCCACTGTAAAGATGACTAAATGAAAGCAAATAGACATGCAATCAAAACCAAACTGCTTGTTTCTGGACAGCTTCTGTTCTGGAAACAGTAACGCCAAGCAAAATCTGAAAGTTGGTCATACGACATTGGCAATTGTCACTGCATGCCATGTAGCTTTCTATCCTAGGCACCTAGGGATGGTAATTAGATTTTAGATAATGCATTTCTACCTCATATAATGTAATATTTTTTTGGTGAGAATGAGACACTAGTGTCCCTAGCTTCTTCCCTGGTGGCTCTGCTCTCAGGGATCGATGCTGTTCTGCTCTCTCATGGGACAGAAGCCATGAATAAATACTGCTAAGTTCATTCCTCCTTTTACAAACCTTAGTACTCTTTATAAAGAGGTGTCGTGGTTTTAAGGACAATTATGGACATATTTGGAAACAGACAACAACAAAAAAAGAAAATGCTACCCAGATAAGCAACCAGGATTCCATAGGAATCAGAGCTCTCCTAGGTGCTCTGAACTTCAAAATTCCACAACACCACTTGCTGCTCTTGCTCTCATAAAATTAATTCTTTGAGTGAGCAATTGGAGTTTGATCAACATAAAATCTGTGATTTTTCCAATTGTGATCCATTACATATTCTCTAAGTTGGCAACTCTAAGAATAAAGACTAACCTTTTCAAACCTCTCATCTGAAAATACTACAAAAATGAGAAATGCTTGAGCTTCACAGAGAATGCCTGCAATATTAACTATACTATTGAATAGACAGATCATTTATAAAACAAAAATTTTGCTTCCAGATAAGACATCTTTAAGGAATGCTTAGCCATCTTTAAATTAACAATTCCAACTTATTTCTTATTTTAAGACATTACCAGAATGCCACATAGATGCCAAGCTTTGCTTTAGAAATTATACACTACAATTTAACATGGAAAATAGATGCCTATTTGTACTCCAATCCACATGATATTTTATATGAATATTCTATAAAAAAATTAAGCTTCCCAAAATGAAATACACTTCATTATTATGTGAGGAATGAATGAAAATAAAATACACTTCATTCTTATGTGAGGAGTGTTTGTGAAAAACTGCAAACCAAAGCCTATTTAATCTAGTGCAATTTATATGAATGATCTCATAGCCACAAAATAAGTCCATGTTCAAATATTCCTGTGTTAGATATCCAACAAATATGCAAAATGGCATTTGTGCAATGCACATGGATGTTGATGTTACAGAACACCAGACACTTTGCTTTGAGGTATTTTGGAAAAGACAATTCACAAACATTTATTTTAGGAGGTCAATAGTGCATTCTCTCTGTTGCCCAAGACAATTGTGATGCTGTTAGGCAGGGTTATTTGCCTATATCTATGCTTATTAAAGATTTTTGAAAGCAAGCTTTAGTTTGAATTTTACCTTACCATGGAACAAATTTTGTTTTTTACTTTCAGAATGAAGTCTTCTAGCCAGCTATCCCATAATGTCTGGGCCGTGTCATTTTATGGCACTCATGTTCCAGCACTCTAAAGCACTTAGACAGCACTGTTAACTCCAGTGCAACAATTTGCAAACCTAAAGTACATATTTTTTGGGACCTGGGCCTAATACTTTCTTTCATTGTTTGTATGTATTGCAAATGCTTTCTGTTTCCTTCTGTATGCAGGATAGCTAATGATGTTTCAGTCCCTGGGCATCCAGCAAGCATAAAACAAAACCACAAGCTTATGGCTGTTTCATACTGCAGTTTTGTCCCAGTGCAGGCTGGCTCAAAGTGCAGCTACAGCCTCCCACTCCAGAGCAGCTTTCCCCCAATATCCAGGGAAAGTAATCTCCTGGCTATGCTAACAGCCATCCAAAAACCTACCATATAATCTAATTGAACTATTGATTCCCAAGCTAGGGCTCCTATTTAACATTCCAGAGAGAAAGAAACGAGAGAGAAAAAGGTTTTGCAGACACAGTAACACAGTGCTGCACAAGCCTTCCTTAGCTTTGTTTGCTTTATGTTCATTTATCATAAAGATTATGTAAAAAATGTAGTTAACAATAATAATGAGAGAATCCTACTCCTTCTCTGAAATGTGTTTTCCTTTTTAATTTCAAACCACAAATTCTTAAGCAGAGAATAGACATTTTTCCTTAATAAGAAAGAGTCTAACGGCAAGGAGGAATAGGAGAACGGAAAGTGCACCATCACAGCATCACCTTACATTACTTATGTGCCTAGACAGCTGGTAGTACTATCAGTATGACAGAGTCTTTCTCAGATGCCTTTTTTTTTTTTTTCGGGGTTTTTTTTTTTTTTTTTGCATGTTTAATTTGTGGGTGTTTTGCTTTGTTTTAATTTAACAGAAGGAAAAAAAAGAAACACGTAGTTTACATTTAGAAAATTCCAACAGAAATCTACTTTGTCTTTCATTCAGATTGAAAGATCAACAGACTCCCTTGACAATTATTTCCTATGAATACTAATTAAGTTATAACTGCAGTGTGTTTACTAATCTTTTAGAAATAAAACAAGCATTATGGGGATGAGATATTAGTGCTAAGAAACTAAAAAATATACAAGAGTATTCTGTACTGGTAGCTGATCCCAGAATATTTAATTAATATAACTGAAATAAAAAAGAAAATGTCTTCATTTATCTGTATGGCATTATGAGATTTGTTCTTGCTCATCACAACATTTCCTTCTATCATAACATTTCTTAAGTGAGGAGTTAAAAGTACTTCTCAATTGTTTCTTGGGTAGATTTGTATATTTGGGGATCTTTTAAGACGTTAGTTTAGCAACTCTAGGAAGGTGAGTTTTTCACAGAATAATTTATAATCAGCTCCAAAAGAGTTTCTACTCTGATTTTTAAAATGTAGCTTTTGTCAGAAAATAACACTGGGGATTCTTCATACCTATTCATGGCACCTATTTATAGTTTGTAGGTTATAACAAACAACTTCCTGTCTGCCAGCTCCTGAAACTTCCCTCAATAGTTAATCATGTTGATAATTAAGAGCTACAGTTTACTCTAGCCTTGTACTTTCAGTTTCAGGCAATGAAGCTGAAAAACACAACATCAGGCAACAACCTAAACTAGTATTGTCCCTGTTGGTTTTCCATTGGGATTGTAAGAGTGGAAACTTTAATCTTATCTAGCACAGAAAATGTTCAGGGGAAAAATTTCTTTCTACTGCTGAGGTCCATATATATGTAAGGGGAATGGACTGACATAAAAGCCCTAGAAGAGATTTCCCCAGAGAAGAAATTGCTTCCTTGGGATCCCTTTGCAAGTTGTGATGAAGGAGCAGTTGTGTGAAGACACCAGAGAGACCTGACAGGACAAGTTTTGCAGTGGTTGAAGGCAATGCTTCACTTCCAAGGCAAAGCAGAAAAGTTACTATAACTGCAAGAGTGGTGATCCTAACTTTTACAGGAATCACTTCCAGAGCAGCCAAGCATCAGGTAAAAGGAACCAAATTAAATACCATAATGCCACTTCTTCCTAAGACTCTTAAAAAATCTCAGCCTGCATTTTCAGTGAGGACTGCGTGACAAACACTTTTGCAGCTTAAAAGCAATGCTCACTTCAGCAGAAGAGCCCTTGGGGCAGGGGGAGCCTGAGTGAAAGAGCCCCAACGGAGCTGCCCTAACATCAGCCTACATCAGCCAGAGGTCTGTGATCCAACCGAGGAGAGAATAGCTGAAGAAGCAGGTGGGAGCACAGGCATACGGCATCAAGGAATCAGTCAAAAGACAGGAGTACAGATATTGCTAGAAACCTCATTAACTCTGGTGCTATTTGAATATTTACTTCAAACCAAGACCAAACAGGCACTCATGTCTGTTCAGAGAGGAGGGTATGAACATTACAGGTATTGTTAAGGCAAAAAGGGTCTTTTGCTGATGAATTTTCTTCAGTGTTTTCTCATATATAATAATCAGCCCTTGATATTTTGCATAAGTTCTAAAACGGGTGTAGTAATACGTAGATAACTGTTGAGGTCTGGCTCTTGTTCCATCACATTTTGTAGTTATCTACTGATAAACTTTATTCAAATAATTTTTATTCTGTTGGCAGCAGTTTGGTCTAATGTGACTAACACCTCTTCTCTGCAAGAACTGTCCATAATATGCACAATAAAGAGGACTATGCACACTCCTTTTAGCATTTGTTCGCTGTTAGAAGTGATGACCCTGTGCTAAAGCCCAGGAAAATGTCTCATTTCTTCTGCTTTACCCTTGTTGACCAAAGCCTATGGATATTAGAGGAGAATTCAGAAGTAAAGCCCAAGATATCCCAGCAGAAGGCTACCTTAATTTTCATTCTGTGCAATAGCTAACAAAAATCATGAGATCATCATCTAGCTTCTCTTCCATTAACTGTGCATTTCCATTCTTCTTTATTATAATTATTTTCACCTTCTATTATATAATCATTGAGAGAATCTCCTTATTAGCTCTGTCATAAAGCTCCTAAAATACATTAATTCTACATCATCTCCTCCATACCTCAGATTTTGAGGACTTCGCCATAAATGCGAGTGCTATTCCTATTGATTTTTAAAACATAAAAACATTGAATGTTTTGGCTTGAAAGGGATCTTAAAAATCATCCAGTTCCAACTCACTTGCCATAGGCAGAGATATCTTCCACAAGACCTTCTCCTGCTCAAAAAAATTAATAAAATACATAAATCCTTGTCGGCTCAATAGAGCCTTGCCTAGCCTTGCTTTTCAACAGAAAGACCTAGAGCTTTCATTCAGGAATTCAGCTGAAGTGAAACTCTATCCTTCAGTGGAGTACAGAGCAGTTGTGTGTAATGTTTCGCTCATGTTTCAGCAATACAGAAATTTCTTGGCCTAGTCATGTTCCTTTACTACGTTGTTCTACTGAAGTTTATTGAAATGGGTTGTGGCATGAAATGCTTTTGCCCAGATAGGCCATTTACTAGCAAGTGCAGCTTCATCTCGTGACTGCTGATGAGGTATGGATTTTGCCAGGCATGCTGAAAAGTATCTTCAAAAACACTTTGGAAGGGACTTCGGCTGCAAGCTCAGAAAATGAAAACAAATATTTTAGCCATCCATAATCTTGTAATTCACTCCTTTAGAGGGCATTATACTTCAATGACACACCCAAAATTAAAGATTAAAAAAATAATCATTTTTAAGTGCACATTTTCCTCAGCACAACTACAACAGTGACGAGTATTTTGCAATGGCCCAGTACCACTATGGCCCACTTATTGAGGACATTCGTGATGGTCATCATGTCAGAGCCTTCCAGGTGCCGTTCTGGAATCTGGCTACAACACCAGCTCCTCCTTCTGAGGCAGTCTCACTCCTCTGCCTGATTTCTATGCTTGCCCCAGAAGATGAAACCAAAGATTTTCAGAGCTGATAAAATCTTGGAGACTGCAAGTGACAAAAGGATTCAAGTACTAGTTCCAGTGGTGGTAGCACAGTTCAGCGAACTGTTTCACCTTAAACAGAACACAATTATATTTCCATTTTATCTTTTTCTCCACAATTACATAAATTCAGAAAGCTTTTACAAGTGTAGATTGTTTTGAAAGGAACTTTGCATCTAAGGGGTTAAAATGACAATATTCTATTAAATCCTCTTTTCACAAATTGAAAAGTGTCATAGACTACATGGTAACAATGCTTCTAATCAAACTGGCGAATTCTTTCTAAGCAATCATCTGAACGAGAAGTAGAGAAATTCCACCTTTTAAAAAATCTTATATTGTCATACTTATTTATTCTGAAGATTGGGGGGTTTTTTGAAAAAGTGGAAAGTTGAGCTGCCTAACACAATCACATCAATCAACAAACAGGATTTTGACTGAATCTCCCACTACAATACTAGAACTCAGTCTTTTCTTGATTATTTTTCTTTTGTTTTTCCAGACTGCTTTGTGAAACCTTTAGTATGGAAGCAGCCAAATAAAATCTGCCTATTCTTTCCAGTCTTCTGAAACTACCAGAATTATAGGGAAAGAGGATGGTAAAACTTTCAAAGATTCACTACATTATACTCATTGTCTTATAAGTGCTGTTTTACTTGCTTCTGTTAATTTGGCTTTACAGTGTGCAGAGGCAGCCTGGCAACTATAATTTGCCCCCCGTAAAATCATCGTTTCAGCACTGAAGCAATCCTTTCCATCACCTATCCAGCAAGAACATGAATCATTAAATTTTTAGGCAGAAAAGATACCTGTCTTTGTGACATGGCAAAGCAAGTGAAGAGGAAGTTCTAAATAGCAAGAAGACTTTGTTTTCTATATTTGAATTTAAAAGGAACAAATTTTGTTTGCAAGCAGCTTCAGAAGACGAAGGTACATTTTTCCCCTTCGTGCAGGATTCTTGAGCAGTGAATATTATGTCCCTTTCTATTGGAAAAGGAAGAGGCATACTTCCGTTTATACATGCACACAAAAAGAATGTTCTCTAACAAAGTGCATATGCTCACAGATCTACAGTATTTTTTAAATCTGATTCCTCTGAGAGTTCACCTCAGAGGGTAGCAAAGCAGTGCTTGAGTTGTAAGTAGAGAAGGACCACTGACAGCCAGACAGCCACGAGGCCCTTCCACCCGTCAGTCAAGTTGTCACTTCTCCTTCAACACAGGTGAAGAAATGTCAAACAGTATTTGCAGCAAGTTAAGCATTCCTACAAGTGTTGGTGGGAGTGTATTGGCTTCAGATACCTGTTTCATTTTTTTTTCTTCAGGAGGAACAATCTTGGAGGGCACATAGCTAGTGTGACTTTTTTCCTTTAGATGACTAGATTCCATCAGGACCTGAGGTAGAATATGAAGTATTAAGGGATACTTGCGAGGTAACAGGTGTCTAACGCAAACAGGTAGCAAGTTCAGGGTTGTCAGAGAAGATAGAAACCTGGCATGAGAAATAATAGTAGTAAGTAATTGAAGCAAGGAAAAGGTGTGTCAGATGAGACAGCTGAATTGGCATGAGAGTCTCCCATGAGATACAAAGAGACATTGGTTTGGAGAATCAGACTTTCTTCTGTCATCATTTACAGAGTCTCTTTCTCCTCCTCTTAAATGTAAAAGAATCAGACATGCAATACCATGTCTAGCATCACTTGTATTTAATCTTGATGATCTGCAGATGCTCAAGCCCACTATCTTTAGGGCAGGGGCCAGATGAGTGAAGGGGTTTTTAACTCTAGTGCCTAGCCTGGGTTAAAATTCTGACAGCAAGTTATTATTTGCTTCTGGTATTTCTTCTCCTTCGCTAGCACATAAAACTTACACCACTACTTTGTTTACAATAGCAGTTTAACATAATCCAGAAAAGCATTTTATTTATGTATATTAATATATCCATTCCTTTGCACAAATAACCCTCCAATCTTTCCCCTGAGCAGTATTCAGCACGGAAAGTTAGAAAGGGCCCCTTTTTTACTCAGCACCCCTTGTTGTCAGCCCGCAGTACCTCTGTGAAGCTGATCTCCTATCACGGTCAGCAACCAGGTGTTGGGACAGTCTCCATTGGAAAGCTACCGTTCCTAAATCATTTCCTTCACAGCAATGTGCCATCATGCTGTACACAGAGAGTTAAATTTCTACGCTGCTGCCTCAAAGCCAGTTCTTGGTCTAAAAAAGCCCAAAATTACATAAGTTTCATGGCAGACAGCACACTGTAAAACATGAAAAACAATAAGTAAAATTCTGTTCACAAGGGAAAAATCTGCAAGGGAGGGAACCCAGATTATTTTGGGTATGCAGCTATGAGGTACTTTAAAAACAAAACAAAATGAAAAAAAACAAAGAAAAAATGGACTAGCTAGTATATAAACATGACTGAGGAAAAATAAATATTCAGACAGGTTCAGCTGCTTCATTATTTCCCCCGATGCCTTTCAGAAATCTTCACTCTCAAGCACTTAAAACACATACCAAAAATATTTGTTACTCCCTTAAGCCATTTTTAGCCTACCTGTCTAGTGCTCAAATGCAATTCCTTGCAACTGCAAGCTGTAGTATTGTGTTAATAATTTTCCCCCAATTCCACTGAGGTACCAAGAGAAACTTGAAAGGAAAATCAAAAATTAAAAAGGCAAAGGGATCTTTTAATATATACTGTCAAACATCTGTGAGGCCTTAATCCTAGAGGCCTTTTTTTATCCTTCCATAACACCTACTCAAGATTTTTCTCTTCAGCAACAAAAAGACGCTAAACCCAAAGAATGGATTTTTTAAATGTGATTTTTTTAAAACACGGTTATTTAAGCAAAAGTTCTCTCACTGACTTCTTGACAATGCCCAGAAACTGTACACAAATTTGATGAGGAAGTGATTTTAGCCTGTTACCACTTAACCCTATCCCCCACCAATGTTTCCTTGCTGCAGGGCATTTTTGCCCAACATGCAAATTCAGAGCTGTTGCTAACAGACGGTTCAAGCTACATTTTCACTTAATCTTCATGGACCCAAGCTGGAAGGATCCTTGAGGAAGAAGTACATCACTGGTGTTTGTAAAATCTATATGTTCTTATTCCACTGCAAATACATGCTGAAAGGCAAGGACTCAGTTGTTCAGCATGTTAAATACCCCATGTACCCTGAAACAGATAGGGATAGAAAACACTCAGCTGGCTGAACACAGTTTAGAGGACAGAGGCTCTGAGTGCCCATTTTTAAATCTGCTCTTCTCTGTACAACCACGTGCGCCCCAGCAGTTTGACATAAAGTACTGCAATCCAGGCAAAATGAAAGAAAACAAAGGATGTCCTCAGCTTGATTTTGGTTCATTTTTCCCTGTTGTAGTTAAGAGATGGGTAGAAATGTGTCTTACATGAATGATATTTCTATTAGCTCTTTTCATTAATTTGTCATTAACTCCAGTAAATACCAGTACTGTTCTTGTCTATATAGAAAGAGCTAGAAAAAGTAAACTGAAAGAGCTAGAAAAAGTAAACTGAAAGAGCATCTAATAGGAGTAATTAAGCTAAGTTTAAGCAGTTTATATACAAATCATAACTAAAAAATAAATAATGTTTTCATTTAAAAAATAAACTGACTTTAAATTTCATGTTATGACAATCCTTGTGAAACATCCAAGAGCAGCGTGAAGGTGTCTCATTAAAAACTTAATACTACAGGGTTTTTTTTTCAAGCTGAATTTATTGCAATAGATTCTGAAGTCCAGGGAGAGGGGATATTCTCTTCACTACTATTTATCCAGCTATCAAACTCAGTGATTAGATAATGAAAAACAGAGCAACCACCTGAACCCGAAAATAAGCCCAAGCTTATTTTCCCCCTCCATGATTAGGGCTAAAACTAGGCATTAATGAATGAGACCTACAATTTCTAAATCCTGGCAGACAGAGCCCTCCAGAAGGTATTACATCAGTTCCTTCATTGGAGAAAATATTTATTTTGTTAAATAATATTTTGTGTGTGTGTGAAATGCATATTCATGAACTTATTTGCTTATACATTCAGCATATTTAAATTAACTGAATTTTTAAATTCACAGGAACATTTTATATCTATTAATTAAATTTCAATTGCTTCCAAAATGTATCCAGAATATAATTTACTAGAATCGTAGAACATGAAATGCTTGAACCTATCTCAGATAGTAACCTGAATATATGGCTCTTTCTTTATGAATACCCTAAATACTGTGTGTAGGGGTAACCAGCAAGTGTTTCTTTTATTGTAAAGGCAACATTTTGTAGAAAATCAACACTCAGTGGCACCTGCAACATTCAAAATACAAATTCATTGCCTATCAACTGGCACAAACTAACTTTTCTTTCTGAAAGTGGTGGGAGTAAAAGCCTTTTAACAGTCTATTACTTGAGACAATTTTTTCCAGCTTCAGGCTTTAAATCAGTAATAAAAATGACTATTTAAATTACTTTCATGTCAATCCATCCACCATGATCTGCAGAGAGCTATTTAAGAAGACAGAGACCAACTAAGGAATATCTTCACTTGCATTACTGTCAAACCTGGTAAGATTCATATTGATCACGTCACATCAATATTTCTTAAAAATCATATTTTTGCTGCATTCAGTATTTCAATGGAGAAAGATATACACATTATTATAAACAGACAATTGGCTAGAATAAAGTAAAAACTTATTTATTTGTAAAAATATATTAAAGAAATGATATATGACTAAGGGCCTCCACTTTAGTAAAAGGATAGCAGCACCAATTGTGAACAAGCAGAAGCACAGCAAATATATGATTACCCCTTATTTCTCTAATTCAGACAGCAAAATGAAAAAGAACATGAAAGAAAAATATATATTCTGTAAATCAATTAAAAAGCCAAAACCACCAGTACCATGTACCTTGTACTGTATAAAGAAAAGCTTAATTTAAAAAACACTAAAAAGGAACTACTAAGGTGTCTGTAGAAAGAATTTTAAGTGCAATCAGGAGTCTGAAATACTTTCAGAAAGTACTTCAAGGCCCAGAATGAGATGTGCACAGCTACTGCCTTCAGCCTTTCCCCTGCATCCTTCCCCCATTTTAAAAAATCCTCTCATAGTAGAGGAACATTAGAGAATTTTATGGAATATCCATTGGACAGTCCCACTCACATTTTACTTAATTTGGAACTATCTAGTGAGTACAACACATCCTGCAAAAAAACTGCCAGCAAAGATGAAGAAAAATGTTTGCCCACACTGGGTGCTTACACTTGACCAAATTAACAAGAGGACACATAATGTCTGCCTTCCTGTGGAGTAAAAGTGGACAGAAACAGTCTTCCCAGAAAGGAGAAACTGCTCTGGTACTCTTAGGTACCTATGATGGGGTTGTTACTGTTAAAACACATAACAAATAAGTTAATCAGCCTCAGTTACTGTGGAGATGGGGTTGCTCCAGTCACTTCCTGGCAACACAAAACCAATGAAAAAGCAACTAAAATCACAACTATCACAAAAAACCACCCATGTCGCTACCCAGGCTTCAAACCCTCACATATTCACCCAGGCTGGCTCTGTACCAGCAACTTCCTTATCCTTTGAAAATACATTTGCCAGCAGCACAGAATTCAATCTGATCACAAAGTTGTAGGTCTGTTCTCTTCCCTCCCAAAAGAATAATGTGGAACATCATTAATAACAGGCCAGGGCTGTAAGCAATATGTGGATAGCACCTATTACAGTGCACTATTGAAAATAATTACAAATATAAAAAATAGCCATGTAGCAACACCTACAGCAATCAGGAATTAATCTTAAACTTGTGCATCCAATAAACCAAACATTTTCAGGCAGACACAAACCAGTTCATTTAAAAAAAAAAAAAAAAAAAGAGGAAGAAAAGAAAGGTAATGTATTCTGGTTTTACGAGAGCTGTTGCCTCTCTCTCTACAACTGAGAGGTGACAACAGTGTGAGATCTATTTGGTCTGAAGCCTTAGCTGAGGGTTTTCTCTATTTTTAGCAATGGTAACAATAGCAAGTGGATGAAGAACTGCATGTTTATATTAGACCACAGAACAAGCTTGCCACATCTTTCAGTGAATTGAATAGTCTTTCTTTCATCTGGGGACACCTTGCCATGTGAATTAGCTCACCTATATCAACCTAACTCCACCTTAAATACTTTATTTTCAAATAAAAATATATATTTCTAGGCACTGAAATATAAATAGTAGGGGGAAAGTAGAATTCATCACATCAGAGTACCTAAATAGGTAATTGGGATTTAAATTTGTAAATCTGACTAAATACATCATTTTATTTTGGCATATCCATTGCTTTACAACAAATTTAAAAAGTAGTTCATACTTTACATGGCTTACATGACCAAGTTTCAATATTTACACATCTCCAAGAATCTCGGAATCACAGATACACATGAAAAGCAGAACCAGCTCAGAGAAAGCTGGCACATTTGGAAAAGGTACACACATCTGAAAAGCAGCAGACATGAAGAAAAAAAACCTCACAAAAATAAAAGAATCATGAAGGTACTGTTAAAACAAAATAGCAATGACTAATCTACATGTGAAGCCTGGAAATTACACTCCAGGACAACAGATGAAAATTAGGGGATGGATGGAAGAACACTTTCAGACCAGAGAAACAACTACCTTGACTCCTTGGCCACTGCAGACTAAGTGAGGGACCAAAGCACAGTGCTGCAGTCAGATTACCCTCTCCAAAAATCTTTGCACAGCTACTTCTCACCTCCAAACCATACTAGGACATGTGCATGAAGGGGTTGGCAAGGAGAGTGTGTGCTGTACCCTCTGCTTTTTCACTTGAAATAAAGTCAAGTTTCATTTCAGAGAATCAAGCTCTTCTCAACTGATGTATAAAATCTGCTGCTAAGATAGGGACTCTGTCGATAATCAAATTAGACATGAATAGGGGGAGGGACATTTCCTTCTGCTATACCCAGATTTGCCAAATTTAGGTATATTTGTGACATTTGAGACAGTTAAAGCCATCCATCAGCATCTCTGTCACTAGCTTTGGGTTTGCAAAAATGGAAACAAGATGTTGCCTTGGAATGCAGCTTTGTAAAATTCTGCAAATTAAAAAACACCTCACTTCAAGTTTCTATATACAACCAGAAGCTACTGCAGTAACATGATAAACAAGATAGGTGTTATCATATGAATGGTCATTTAATAAAATGTTAATAGTAGGATCCTGAACTTGCTCAGATTAACTTTCCTATTATTTACATAGAACATCATTAGGCTATCAAAACAGACCACACTCTAACCCAGAAAAACAAGCAGTGTGCTGGGGGGTGGAAGGAATCAGTATTCTGGTGCAGTAATAAAGGTTTCTTTCTCCAATGATAATCAACTCTGCATAATTAAAATAGCTCAGACTGTTGAACTAATTTTCAGACTGGAGGTTTCTTCCTGTAGCAACACTTATACACAAAGTTTCTACTGCGACTGAATTTAATCGTGAGGCTAATTACAATTTTAATGAATATCTTCAACACTGCATGTAAACTTGCACTTCACAGTCCTGTTATCAGAGCATTCTTAGAAGCTTTCTGCAGTTAATATAAAGGATTATTCTGAGATGCTCATGGTATGGCAGTATTTTTTAAAAGAAAGCTTAAACTACATTTGGCCAAATTGAAATAATGTTTAAATTAGGATTGTAATAACTTCAAGTTTTAATATGTGTATTTCGGAATATTTTTCTATACTTTTAATTAAAGATGAGAAATTTGCCTCTTTCTAATCAAGTTCTAACTTCAGAATGATCCAAACTGTATCTGTTAAGTTTCCCTTTTTGTAAATACTTGAAGTTTACTTGCAGATTTTCTCACCAGAGGGCAAAAAACAATACAGGAAATCCTCTGTTCTTGGGAGAGAAGTCAGATTTGATAGCCAGTGCCTAAAAATTACACCAAAAAATACCAGTTCTATCTACTTGGGCTGACTTTTGTATGTTATTCTAGTGCATTGAACTAAAAATTCTGTAGTAGCCCTACATAAATTAGATTATTTTTAATTAAACATGAAAATTCACAATTCATCATGGAGTTTTTTCTATATACAGTTTATTTTATTTTATACTCCCCTCCAATTTGCAATGGCCAGACTGATGGACCATTTACATTATAGCAGCATGGGTTTCTGATAAAACAAAAGCAACCTGGTCATCTAGCAGTTTGCAGAGGTCCTAGGTCCTAAGAGGATGTGATAGATTCAAGAAGACAGGATATGAGCATTCAATAACCGTTACTGATGTACCCATCAGTACTGAAGTAATCAATACAGAATAAGCATTTTGGTGTTCCGGGGTTAAATTTCAGTTAAGGTTCCTGTGACAAAGCCTATTCAGATGTGCTGAAAGTTTCCGTAGTGAAATCATTCCACCATTCCACTTATATATTTCAATTGAGGAAATGTCTTTCTTATTTGCTTTAGACTGTAAATCTAGCAGAAATATCTTCAACCACAGAGCACAATTCCCTGTTTTTGTACAATAGCAGTATATAATCACGTTGGTACATTTATGAAACGTGATGTTGAAATCAGTTGGCTTTCTTGTCACACTAGTCCTTGTGGGAGGCTGCCCTAGAATCCCACTGATTTACTGGTTAGAAACCCCCGTTAATGCTGTTTGTTAAGCGTCAGTGCAGGAAGATTCTTCCCCCAGAGCCCATCTTGTTGTTCCCTGCAAGAGGATTCTTCCCCCAGAGCCCATCTTGTTCCCTGCTGTGATGCTGGCAACTCCTGCATTCCCAGTTCAACACAGAGGGTTCTCCCTCCTGCTCCAGGAACCCCCTGTGTCACAAGCTACCACCTGAGTGGATGGCTCCAACCAGCTGTGTCTCACATCTGGCCCTAGAAATCGGCTGCAGTATTATGAAGAAGGTGTGGTGCTCTCTTCAGAGGAGTCTCATGAGAAATGCTGCTATTCCCAGCTGCAACTCTGACTGTGGATCTCAGCTCTTCCCACTATGCTTTGGGTATCAACAAAGCTGAGAGATCTGCTATTTAAGATTTAGGAGGAAAGCAGTGCAGTACAAAACCACTTTTCATTGTTTGTTTTGCTTTTCTTGCTTCAGTTCCAATGCCCATCTATATACACCAGGTTTGTTCTTTTTTTTTCCCCCATGATTTGCACTTAGTTTCATGAAGAAAGTTAAAAATTAAAAAAAAAAAAAAAAAAAAAAGAGCTGCTTTTAAAACTTAAAATCGTATCAAATGGTGGAACTCTTTAATCTGTGCATTTTGTGGATAAATTCAGCCATGTTTCAGTAGAAATGTGACTGCTAGAAGAAAAGAAGTTGTAATTTAATTTACTTTTCTTTACTCTGGAAAACATCACCTCAGTAATGGATCATTTCAGCTGTTCTGAAAGGACCAGGCACAGCAAAGGGGAAGATTTTGGTTTTCTGTGAATCTTTTACTTCTAAACATGTTCTAGGCAATAAATATCTCTAAGAGATATAAAGGTAAATATAATTTGCCCTACGCTCATTGTGGAGGCCATTTTTCTATTTGACTAAGTACTGGTACAATAATGCTGTCCAAAATTTAGAAAAAAACCAAAAAAACAACCAAACAAACAAAAATTAAAAAAACAAACGTAACAAAAAAACCCCCAAAGAACTCAAAGAACTCAAACCCATGAAAACTAAAGCTTCTCAGGGATTTTTGCCTATGTTTAACCATGCTCATGCTTGTAACATAGTCCAGAGTTACTCGATGAAGAGTTGATGAGGAATGAAAAGCACAGACAGGCAAAGGGCACTTTTGTTGTACAATCTCACACATGTAACACAGAAGCAACTACAAGCAAAACTAGATGATGGAGGTGTGCAGGTGTGATTTCATGGTTTATCTAAAGTGATCTAACTGCAAACCAGCTCACAAAGGTGTAGCTGTATCCCCCTTGTTCCTCCCCACACGTTGTATGTGTTGCCACCTCTTCCTTCTGCCTGTTCAACACAGACAACCTCATCTTTCAGTCCAGCTGGCCAGCAGCTGTGGCCGACTGTGCAGCTGTACACTGCAATACAGAGGGATGGCTGCATGACTGGACAGCCCAGCATCAGGGATAAGGACAAAGACTTCTCCGAAGGTGGCAACATCTGCTCAAACTGCTGGGATAACCTGCACTACACACAGAAACTTGACTCTGATTTCAGGTTAGCAACTGATGCAGTAATGATATTTCTGTTCTTTAAAATATGCACACTGTGGAAAAATGCGGGAACTAAAAGCATGAAGAAAGCTGGAAACATCTACCAAAACGAAAAACATAAGGAGGTTCACAGCACTTCAGATGTACTTGCAAAGAATAGGAGCCAAGAAATGAGAAGATACATGGGAGGTGGTCTGATTTTTCACATAGCACTGGCTGACTCAGAGCAAAATGTTTAATAGTTTTCAGCTATCTTAGAGAAGTGTAAGTATGAAGCAGTACCAGAAATTTAAGAAGCAATGCATTCCTTGTAAAAATGAAACACATGAAGTATGCGCTTTTAATCAGTGCACAGAAGAATGTGATATTACAGAGGGGGTTGTGATCAATCTAAGCCAATTTTACAGGTCTAACTAGGACCAGATATGAGATAAGATTGTAACTGAGATTTGATATTTTGGAAGAAAAACTGAGTGTTCGCTGAAAAATGCAGAATTAACCCTGAACTATGTAATTATAACTTACAACACAACCACAGTTGTCCAATACACAGTAAGGACTAGGTGATTGTGAAAGGTAAACAGTTCTCTGACAATGGAGTCACAATTAAGGATACACAACAGCAGAACACTAGCATAAGGTTACAGGTGACTTTCAAAGTTTGTAGTTATTATGGCAATGAATGTTAAGTTGCTACAACAGAAGGAGGTAAGAAATTAAATTAAATAGAGTAAAATTATTTTATCACTTCACAGTAGTTTGCAAGCTCCAGCAACATGGGCTACTGAAAAGAAAACACCAACTCTGTCAGCTCACTGCTCCAACACAGGTGAATAGTCTAGAACTTGATTTTAACCAAGCAGGACATTACTTTTTTGTGCATCAACCCAGCCCATGCACCAGGGAATAGTTAGGAACAGGTAATGGAACATAAATGGGTGAAAAATGTAACTTACAGGAATGACTGCTCCCTCTGGGGAAGGAACTAAGCTCCAAGCACATGGGTGAGAAAGAAAATGCAATATCAGTAGTGGAAAAGTAATAATTGTTCCCGTGTTAAAAACTTATCCTACATTCAGTCTCATCAAGCAGATAGACGAAAATTATTAAAGAAAAGTCTGAATCAGTCGTCTGTGGACAAAGTTCACCCCAGAAAACAAAATATAGCTAATTCCATCGCCTATAGAAATGTTGTTTTTACCTTATGCCAAAAGAGGAGCCCAAGACACACATTGTTCTGGGTGTTAAGAGAGAAACAGATAATAGAGTGACTACACACACTGTGCATCATTTTAAAAAGGGAAAAAATAAAAGAGATAGATCAAGACCATACTTTATTTACAGCTAAGTTACATAGCAAGGAGCAGGTGTGTAAAATGCAGGCATTTTTGCACCCGATGAACAAAAAATGCTGGTAGAAGTGAAGGAATATAATGGAATCAAAATATTTTTCATGTATGATGTGAGAGGTTGTCACAGTAAACAATGTTTGGTAAAAAAAGACCATATCCATGTATAACAACAAAAAAAAAGCCAACCATTTTTTCATACTCATGTGGAAATTCCAGTCAGTACCCAGTTATATCTGAAAACACAGCTGATCATATAAAATACACTTAGAGTTTTTTAGAGTATCTTTTAACTGGAGAAAAACCAATAGAAAAGAATTATTGGAAACTCTAGGCAATTTTTGGCAGAGCTACCAATTAAGACAAAGCAAAATGACAGAAATACAACCCTCACATCAAAATTACAGAAATATAAATCCCATATAACAAAAATAACAAATAGGAAAATCTTTAACTTAACAAGACATTTAAGAAAATTAGGATAAGGTGAATAATCCATAGGGAAAACTGCTTCATGTATGGGATAAAATTTCTGACACTTCCTTTTATTTCTTTCAAGTCCCCTTGCTAGATTTTTCTGGAAGGCATTAAGGAGTACATCTGATTCTGGCTCAGGTTTTTGGGATAGATCACTGGAGGTTTTCTAAATTGGTCGGCAGTAGATTTTGCCAGCACTCATCTCAAACTTCCCTAGCTTTCTCCAGGGTGCAGAGTAAGCTGGATCAGGTTTCATGTTTAAATTAATTTGGAATTACTTGTTCCAAAAATGAACTGGAGTTTGCAAGTTTTTCTGCTTTCCTTTGCTGGAAATGAAATATTACTTTCTGCCATTATACTTCTCAGAGTCTCCAGCCTTTCAGCCTACCTACATGACCAGATCTTTCTTGCCTTCTACCACAATTCATTTGTGTTCCGTTCTAAATTTTTCTTAACCAAGTACAGTTCTATTCCTGTCAGATTTACCCAGCTCTGAGATCCCATCTGCTTGGCTATATATTCTTTAACAGATTCTGTTTGCTATATGCTGACCTAGTTCAAAGTTACATTTGTTCATTGACTGTTCTGTACTCTACCTTCTCCCATGTTTATTTCACAGAAATCTGTATGGGTTTGCAGTTAGGTTTTTCACCTAGGGCATTTTTATAGATTAGAAACAGTACAAATTCAAGTAATGATCCCCAGGGACCCCATTTAATACTTTACCTAAATTGAAATAGCTTCAGTTACAATCACTTTTTATTCTATATGGGTAACCACTGTGCTATTCATCTAATTTCATATTACTGGATCTCTCAAGTCCTTGAAGCTCTTTGCTGTGAGCAGTCTTGTGACAATGCTTGCTGCTTAAATACACCCCATTATACCCCTGTAGGGTATATCTGATGTATACTGTGTGTACAAGTCTAACATTACACCTCGGCCCACCTAACGATTTTTCTTTTCCTTATGCCTGCTTTGTTTATCAGAAAAGGAAAGGATTTCTGTTCTTACAGTCATAACCTTGCTGTTTTTACATGCAGGAAAAATGCAGTGATGAGACTGACTGCCATTTTTTGGCTCTTTTCTCTAACAAGTGGGTTTGGTTGTTCTAATTTGTACAACCAAAAGCATCATCATTACAAAATACCTCATAGACAGAACTTAAACTCCTCCTGAGCTGCATCTCATTTTTGGAAGCTTTACCTTTCCCCATGAAACTGATATGTTTTACTGGGCATTAACACAGAGCCCACTCTGAGGAAGCAGATCTAATACCACATAAAGGCTCCAAAATACAGCGCAAGCTCAAGTAGAGACACGCTAATCTAGGAGCAAGAAGAAAAGCTCTAAACCAAGCAAAAATGTTCATGCTGACTGGAGGGGTGGAAGAGAATTTATGACAAATCAAGCAGAGAGCCAGGTCCAGTGCACCAGGTTAGAGTAGTTCCCATCTCCAAAGCAAGCTTACAGAGGTTGCCACTTTTCTCTTTAAAGGAAAGACTACAAGTCAACAGAAACAGCTCAGCCGTTTTAATGTCCTTTTCCCATCTTCATCCATTTCTTAGAATAAAAGAAGCATAGAATCATTAATGTTGGAAAAATGCCAAGATCAAGTCTAACTGTTAACCTATCTCCACCTTGTTCACAGCTAAAGTGTCCCCAGATGCCACATTCACACAGCTTTCAAACACTTCCAGGGATGGTGATTCCACCTGTTCCCTAGGCAGCCTGTTTCAATGCCTGACCAACCTTTCAGTGAATAAATGTTTCCTAATATATAATCTGAATGTCCTGTGGAACAACTTCAAGCCCTTTCCTCTTATCCTGTTACTTGCTACCTGGGAGAAGAGACCAAGCCTCACCTTGCTAGAACTGCCATTCAGGTATTGCATCCTTCTGTAGTCTTTTTCTCTCTCTATCTGATATGCCACCTGATGTATACCACCCATCACCACTTAAAAATTCTTCTGTTCACAGCTGAGAGGATAACTGGATCCAATAGATCAACCTATCCTGCCCATTTAATTTCTTACCAAATAAGAACCTTTGCATTTTCTCCATGCTACTGCCCATGCTTGGACCAGTGCCCTTAAGTATCTGAAAAACTGCCTCATTATCCTGCTTTGAACTTCCTTTGCATCAAATTTTGTGCTGAGGTGGGGTGGGGAGGAGAGGACAACAAGAACTAAAAGCAGGTCCAATGCATGTTACCTCTGCAGAGTTACAGCAAAGGGCTGAGGTAACGAGTAGAGTATAATTTTGCTGCTCTTCAGAAAACTGAAGATTTTTTTTTTTTTTACCAGAATCTATGAAATAATTCTACATTAAGTTTAGTTATAAAGTCATGACCCTGGAAAAAAAGACTTGGCTCTAAAGCAAGTGTTTTTCATATTCAGTTTCACTTTCCTGGTATAAAATATTTAAGAAAACATAATTCTGCTTAAAATAATTCTATAAAAAAATCATCACATTCTTGTCTTTTATATGTATCACAGTCAGACCTTTCAAAATCATTCCATCCAGCATAAAGCTTCAACATCCCTTATGTTGTAAGTGATCTGTACTTGTGAAAACCTACAGAATTTACACTGAAAGGCAAGACAATGAAAAACATAAACTTTCTTACTGCATTAAAACCCCTCTTCCTCTTATGAGAGTGTTTGTACTGTCACCAGCTATTGGAGAATGTGAATGTTTCTACATAAAACAGATTAGTGCTAATGAAGTTTTTAGTAAACCATGTGGAATTTCTGGCCCTTCTGTCTGTTGAGGCTGTGGAAATACTCTGCTCTTAGTGAGATTTTAGAGAATTGTGACTATTTAAGAAATGTCAGTGCTTGGTGTTGCAAGTGATGTAGTTTTGATGAGAGGACTTTATCAGATACAGAGGTTTTAAAAACCTTTCTTAAAGAAGGTCAGTTTCAACTCACCTAATGTCCTCTGAAAGCTCATTCCACAGCCGAGATCTTTTGTTGCCAGACTTTACACGTGCTTCTGCACCAAGTTTGTAATGAAGAGAAGAGAAAGACATTGTAATTCTGAATCTCCATAAAGTAAGAAAGGGTTTAGCTAAGGACAAAACATTGCAAATTTTATAGTTCCAGAAATTGTTTTTGTTAACCAGTAGAATTTATGGAACCATTTCATTTGAATTTTTAAATAAAGGTTTTATATAATCCAAGTTTTATATAACCTATGTTTTGGCCTAAATTGGTTTCATAATAATTGCATCCTGAATAGTTAGGCACATTGGATCCTTCTTTTGAATCTGGCATTTTTGAAATGTGTAAGATATATACAGAAAACAACCAAATTATGTCCATCTTAATTCTGACCTTTAACGCTGCTGTCCTGAACACACAGATGTGGAGGATGCCCCAAATGAGGAAGCTTTTCCTTTAGTAGCAGTCCCACTGCTTGGGCCTTTCCCAAAACTGGTACTTACAAATTCTACCATATGGCTGCCCAGCTGGGCAAAGTCTGTGAAACTCGATGTAAGTCAGAGGGTGGAGTTTGGGTTGTTTGTGTTTGTTTTTCTGGGGTTTTTTGCTGCACTGCCAAGGAGAATGATTGATTTTCCATGGGGTGGCTGCAGCAGAGCTGGTTTTCTTTTGCTCAGTCTGTTTTATGGAGGTCACTGAAACCACCTGATGTCTAGTATAAACAGGGAAGGAGGAAGAAATTTGAAGAGGATCCTAGGCCAAAAACCTTCTTTACAGTGTGAACAGGAACCAAAAGGATCCTGGATCACTCATCTCCTGATGTCACCAGTATCTCCTTTCTATGAAGTGAATTTAGAAGTCAGTATATTTAGCAACTGAACTTAACAGAACAAAAGTTTCCTTTTGTTTCCATGAAGAGAGCACAAGTCAGCTATCCCTCAAAAAAAGGCCACAAAGAAACTCCTACATTCCGAGAAATGTTCCTGAAAAGTCAGTACCCTAATATGTTATACAAAGACAAGGAAGCAGATACTGTAGGGAAGCGCACAATTGCCTCACAAAGAGTGCTCTGCTGATGGCTTTCTTTCCCCTTCCTTGCTTCTCAGAACACACCAAGCTGTGTTCTGCCAGGTAAAATTGTCCCACACAACCTCCAGCTATAGCCCTCTGTTTCTTCAGGGCCAGAACATCCACATTCATTCAGAGATTGGTCTCAGAGCAGTCTTCTTTATAAAGGTTCTAGGTTTTAGAACTGTTAAGAAAATAACAAAACAAAACACAAAAACAAACCTACTTCATTCTTTGAAAGTAATTAACGTTTTGGAGAATAATCATGCTGCATTTCAGCAGGTCAGCAGTTAAAGGATGAGCACTTTGGCTTTAGCTCACCAGACAGCATATACTCCCTTTGAGGCCCCAGGATATCGAGTCAAGTCTTGGGTCAGATTTGGTGATTTTCCAACACGGTTCCCTTTTGTGCAAAGCGCAGTTTTGTTGGGTTTTTAGTACAATACATCATAGGGTCAAGCACAAAAACATTTTTGTGTATGCCAAGGCATTTGATAGTGTTAACATTTGCTAAGACCATCTTTCAGCATTTCTCATTTTGTCTGCCAAGGCATGTAAATAGATGCTCAAGTTATAGTTGGGAATGTGTAGCTCATATGTAAACAACAGAATCTTTGAGTTCAGAGTAAAAACTAAAGATGTATCTCTGCACTGGAATTTTGTGAAGGGTTACTATTTATATATATTTTTCTGTTTAGAGAGGCTTTATCTCTTACAGGAGAAATACACATGGCATTACTAAATATTACAGACATACTAACTTCTATTACTTCTGCCTTTTTATTTATTTTAGTTTCTCTTTAGCTTTACTTCTCTCTCTTTTTTTTTTTTTTTTTTTTTTAAGGAAAAAGAAACCCTACAAACTCTGTTATTTTGGGCTTTTTATACAGTGTCTTTTCTTGTTCTATTTTAAACATATTGGCAATCACAACAACAATCATTCACTGAATCTGTTCCTGGCATTTTACAACCAACAGCCGAGTTGTTGACAGAATACTGAGAGTATTTTTATTGGGGGACACTGGGAATTCCTTAATAAATGAAACTTTTTCCCTCCAGTTCAATTACTTGGAGATATTTTTTTCAACCTGGTTAAATGCTAACATACCATTTCCAGGCAGAGCTACTCTACTGCGTCCCAAAAGGAGGCTGTTTCCTGGTGTTAACCACCATAATGTCAATCCCTACATTTATTCATTTGAATCTTAGTTAAACTGAGGTTTATCTCTTCTTGTTCTTGATCAGATTATTAACCCCACCCTCACCTTGACTCAATTCCATTTATTTCAATGGATTTATCTTCACAGAAAGGCAAAACTTATGAAGTACAAATGATCTGCAAGCCGGTGACTGAGCAGTAAGGTTATTAGCATACCTAGCACTGACGGTTCTGTTTTCTGCATTATTTTGGACTTTTATTATTTTCTTTCTTTCATTCCATTTTAGTTCTTTAATCAGTCTTCAGCCGTGGAACATTTTCTTCTTTTAAGATTTGCTTGATAGAGTAGCTTTGGAAGAAAATTTTTTATTAGCATTTCACAGCAATTTTGTTTTATCTTTAGTTTATGGTTCAGTCTAAATTAATCCTTGGTTAAGGCTCTGCATGGCTCCATGGGGCATTTGACATGCCTAACATATTAATGGTTCAAAATCACGAGTCATTTCCTTTCTCTCTCTCTTGGTTTATCTCTCTATGCCACATTTTAAGTAAAAAAGGCTCTTTCAGGATGAAGTCAATGCCTGTGCTAAGAACAGGGTCCCAGGCATCAGAAGCATTTACAGATGTTACATTACATTCCAGGAAGTTCTGTGTGGGAACCTTTTGAAATTAACAGGTTATATTTCATTACTGTTTGACGGATTTTCTTGTCTTTTTCCAACAAACTATTTAGCACAACAATTTTATATACAACATTTGTTATTCAGCGGGACTTAGCAAAAATATAGTTCAGATATTTTAAATTTCAAACTGCATAGTAGGCATTTAAGATGAAAATCATCCAGCAGTGACCAGTTTCTGAATGCCTTCCTCAAGATAAATATATATATAATAAATTCTGTCTTCACAGTTCTACATGCAGATTTATCTCTGTGATGAAGATTATTTTAGAGGTGGAAAATACAAATGACTTAGATTTAGATTTTCACATCACCTGTTTTCCTTCAGTTTTACAAAGAGGGCGTAAAAAAATGGAATTGTAATTTGTCAGATTTTCTCCCCCATTCCAAACAAGCAAATATCTTGAAACTCCAAGATGTTGTAGAATTTTCCTTTTCACTATTCATAAGAGAGTTGGTATTCACTGAAACTACCTTTTTTTTTTTTTTTTGCTTAATTTCCGTCCACCGTGTGAGGGGGTTATATTTTGCACTCTAGAATAATGGTGACAGCACTTAGAGCACAGGTCCATCTAGCCCTGTCAGTACTCTAGCTGTAGCCAACAACATGAAAACAAATAGTTTTATTTTCCCAGAGACTCTCAAGCCTCCGTGTATTTGCTACCAAGAGACAGGATCACCTGAATTGATGGTGGATTTGTGTGGGTTTTGCCATTAATTTCTCCAGTCATTATTTAATCCTATTACATACGCACTTTTTAAGATATACATAATACATAATATACACAGACAACACACCGACTAGAAAATTCGAGGCAAGGCATTTCACAGATACTGTGCATCACTTTTACTTCAGTTTTAATGTGTTCCATAAAATGAAGAATCAAAGCCTAAAGGTTTGCTTAGGATCACTCTGAATTCCTTAAAAGCCAAATATCAAATTAGGTTTTTTCATAATCATATTCAAAAATATGAATTTATCAAATTGTAAGTTCCATTTATAAAAACATTATTTGAAATTAATTTTATTTTATATTCAAATAGCATGGTAATCAACAGACATACTGAGAGGCTACACAGCATAACCAGACAGTTGTTATTTTGTAATAGCACTCTAAAACTTCTTTCAGCTAATAAAAGTTACCCCATGTTGAGCACAGAAGCACTTTTGCTCTACACAGCATTGTACTGATGGGCAAGAGCTTCACATCTGCAGTAATATGAACAGTGCCTGTGGATATTTTCATGTCATATTAAAGATTTTTCTTGTGGAAAGTTCCAGCTACAAACACACAATAAAAATGTAGCAGTAAACTCTGATAAATTAACAGACAGGGTACTTCACCAATAAGTAGGCTCCATCCCCAAGTGTGAAAGCCATGTCTGAGGGCAACTTCACTACAAATGAGAGGGCAGGAGAATGGAAAACATTGAAGCTGATCTTGCCTTGGAGCTATGCTGACCGCTGGATCAATAGCTATCATTAGTAGAGGTCCCTTAGAGGAAGCTGGCTACCACAGAGCTGACATTTAACCTGTGTCATGTGGCACCGTGGATACACATAGAAAACTTCAAGTTTAGAACTTGGAAGAGGACAAAAAATGAAATTAAATTCCTAAGCTAAATTACAACTCTTTCCTAGAATTTGACTGGTTGTTGAGCTCCAAGCAAAAGTAACCTCTTGTTACAACAGATCAGTGAGGTTACAGCTAATTTTAATATTACTTTATACATTTCAGCTGGTTATGTGTACTTGGAATCACTGGAACAGAGAAAGCGGTGCACATCTGCACAAACCTCATTATCAGTTGAAGGCATGTCGTATTCATTTGATTAATCTCAATTTGCCATTGAATCTCATTTCATTCCAAACATGTTGTCATTTCAACTAATTTAACTAAAATCCCCCCCGAATAATGATCTTGCCAAGCTTGGTAAATGCACTGTTTGTGTTGTTTATACTGCCTGCCTCAACTGACAGCCCTCTCTACAACAGTCTGTAATTCTAATATGGTAGCATGATCACAAAACACTGAACATAGAGATAGCATACACATGTCCACAGAATTCATAATAAGATCCAAAAAATTTTAAAGAACTGTTATCTGCGTATAGATACAGAATGTTTTTGTTTCCAAAGGCAGTGAAGAAGTAAAACCAGACTTTCCCTGACTGCTGGATGACTTCACATATGGCAGCACTGTCTAGAAAACTCTGAAGGGATAGATTTCTTGTAGTTTCATTGTTGTGCAATCATCATAATAAAAGACAATCCCCTAAATCCATGTAAGTCATAGTCTGAATAGACAAAAGGGGAAGAATGGAATGAACTACAAAAGAAAAGTGACATATCCAGAAATTAGATAGGACAGGGTCTGTCAAATTCTATTCTAATGCCACAGTCATCAATACTCAGACAACACTACTACACATATAAGCAGTGTACTAACACATATTGTTGCTGATTCTTGTTTAAGGATCATCTTCCCCCATTCAAGCAACATTTAAGAATGTCATGCGTGAAAGTGCATGGATACTGAGAACAGAATTTTCCCTGTAACTTCATCCCTTTCATTCTAATAAAATGCCAAACACAAAAAATCTTGACTTCCAAATTTTCTCTCAGAATTTTTTAGACAGCAGTCCTTTGCTATATGAGGCATAACAGAAAGTGTTTGCTGTGACCAAAACAATTATAAAAGCAAACTGTCACTAAATTCTACGGAAGAAACAGAAGATAGAGTAATTTCAAGCAAATTACAGATCTGTAGTATCTTCCAATAGGAATGAACTAAAAAGAGCTTTATATGCATTTTGCAATTTATTTCTGTTGAAAAAGTAGCCAAGATATCATTGTCTTGAGGAAATGAATATAAATTTCCTCATAAATATCATAAAAGTTCATAATCTTGTAAAATTATCTTCATACCATGCTGTGCCTGATGAAAATAGGGTAATAAGTAGTCCTTATTCTGTCTTCAGAGAAGAGATCCTGCATAGTTAGGATCCTCTTCACCTTCTCCTTGGTTTCCATTCTCCACCTGCACCCAACTTGCAATCATTGAAAACCTCACCTTCAGCTTTCAAATCCTTTCTTCTCAGTGCCTTAGAGCCCCACAGGAAACAGGCCCAGAAACTCTTAGTAATCCTAGTAAATCAGTTAGCAAGCTGCAAATCCACTTTTTTTATTCCAGTATGAGGATGGGTTTCCTTTGATCCGTTCTGGTGCACACTAAGATTTTTCTGAGAGCAACAACTACAGAGCTGACAGCAATGTCTTCTTACTAGTACAACTGATGAAATATTCTTTTTTAGCCATAAATCATAAAAAATCTGATGATTCATTACTGGAGTTTTTTAATTCACTCATCTCCATCAGAATTTTTTCACGGTGTAACTTTGTACTTCTGGTGACTGCTAAACAGTTAAGAAAAAAGCAACACAACATTTGAGAAATAACTGCTGCAATCCAGGGAGAGATTATTTTAACACAGTCCCTCCCCATTTCCCTTTTCCTCTGTCCATCCTACAGAAGTTTAATGACACAGAGGTTAAATGCTTGGCAACAAACATGGTGTTCCCTTTTGTGCTCAGACTTAGTACTACATCCCCTTGAAAAGAAGGATCTAACCACACTTGGAGGGGCTCTTAGATGAAACTACTCTGACAAAACCTTGCTTTCACAAAACCTTTCTTGTTTCTTGGGCTGCATCCTCCATGCTCCCAACTCCCACAAATCCCAGTGGCAAGAGCCTGAAGAGCCTAAATAACAGCAGCCAAGAACTGCCCTAGAAACAAAACCAGGAAAAAATGGGATTGGTGAATATTTTGTCATACCTAAGGAAGCAATACTACCCTTTGGAGAGAATCCATGCAATATGGACAAAAATTATAAATATTTCTTTAGAACAGAAGTCTTTGCCTAACTGGCTTTAAAGTTTTGTTCCTGAATCTTTGAGTTTGTTTGAGCCAACCTTTCTGAAGCAATAATGAGAAAGCAGTAACGATAAGTCCCATGACTCAAAGAATTTAAGTTAAATATAATGAGATTCATATGAAATCTGCTGGAGCTGACAAAACTGGAAGAGTAAACCCAGCAGCTTGGAGGGAAGTCCACTTGAGAGTAGATATAAGTTATGTGAGCTGAAATTTTGAGAATGTGAGAAATAAATACTTTTAATTTTTAAAATAAATCTGGAAAATATAATGAAGACTAATTTTCTATTTCATCATTTTTAGCCACAAATAATAGTAAAGTGCTGATTGTAGGCAACAAGCAAAGAATATCTTTACCAAGCCATGTTGAGGTAAGAATCAGTACTGTGTTTGTTTTGTACTCTTCCCTTATCCCTTCTTTTTCTTTTAAATCCTTACTTTTGGACACACAGTAAAGATTTTCTTGTGCTGAGAAAAAAAAGAAAGACTTAAAATACAAAAATTAATTTTATTAGAAAGCTAATGAATGCACCATAACCCAGATTTTCTATGGCTATTGCATTAGGGAGAAAGAGTTATGAAACTTCATGCTTTTATAAATTTTGTTGAGCTTGCAATCCTGGCTAAAGGAGAGAGCAAATTCTCAGGTGCTAAACATCAAATTGCTTATTGGAACAGCTGCTGCACTGAGCTGAGTAAGCAGGACAGGCAGGGAGTGGCTTTTACTAGGCTAATCTTTGACCAGCCTCAGTGCTAACACAAATTAAAAGGAATGTCTTAAAATTAGAATATTGTTATTCTTATTTCATTTCCACTAAATGTACAGACACAAGCGTTCTTTTTACATCTGTTACTCTTGGTTCCACTGTTTTTGTCTCACACTGGTTAGGCTTTGCAATAGGAATTTTATGTTTCCTATTCTCCAAGCTGTAAAATCTGGGGGGTTTTTTTGTTGTTGTTGGGTTTGTTTTGTGTTAGTTTCTGTTTTAGAGGGGTAGAGTGGCGCTCTTGAAAAAATATTGCTTGCACTGGATGACTGGAAAAGCAAATCTTTTTCCCTTTTGAGAAACACTGAAATGCACTGGGATAAAGATAACATTAGGAAACAGCATACTGGTTTTCTTCTCCTTGCAAAGAAAAAAATTCTTAAAATGTCACTAGCTCACTAAACCCTCTGAAGTATAGATTATTTTTTTTTTTTACATTACAAAGAAAATGTTTCCTGATTTTATGGCAGATGGGCAGAAAATGTTAAATATCAGGAACTGATACAGATTAGAATGTAGATTATTCAGTACTCAGATTCCTTAACTTCCAGACATAAGTTTGGGTTCTTTTGTCGACTTAGATGGTGGGTTGAATTATTTACTTGGGAGCAAGTTAGGGCTAAGCAAGTATTAGTTTCTCTGTGATGGAAACAAGGTTAATATTATAGATCAAGATTAATATTATTCTAATTAATACTATTGAACCTATTTTGGCTGTAACGTAGGAAGCAGGGGAATACTGGCACACCTTTCGCTGCGGACCCTCTACACTGACTACTCCGCAAGCAGGTATGAGTGTCTGAAGCAAAAGGTACGATCCTGAAGAGCAGGCTCCATCAGACTTGCATTAATACCTCTACCCAACCCCCTTCTTACTTTCAGTCTTTATTCCCTTAAGTTTTCATTTCAGTCTTAGTGTTTCTGCATCTTTTTTTTTCTTTTTTTTTTTTTTTTCCTCCAGTGAAGTAGGGGGTTCTGCTCCTGCTGGGGAATAAAATGTGCCACTCCGGAGATCTCCTGCTCACTTTGAACAACGAATTACCAAGAAAGTCAGCTTCTGTTTCCAGCAGGTTCCAATTCATGTTAGCAGCCTGCAGGAAATGGGCACATTGCAGCATCTGATTAGTCTTTCATTGCTTAGATTAATGCAGGGTCAGATGGTGAAAATTCTTTCTGTAATAGAAAGCAAGCTGAAACAAAGCTAAAAAGCCTATTCACTTAAAACTCAAACAAGGGGGGAAAAAAAAGAAAAGAAATGCCAACAATTACATGGATGTTTTTGAAAACTCTCCTAAAATGTACTTTCCCCCCCAACTTCTAAAGGGTGTCCAGATTCTAACTACAAACCTTCACATTTCAATAATTAGTGGGAGATAATTATCTAGAGATCAAAAAGCAACTTCCATACCTTTTCATCACAATTAAAAACAAACAAGCATAAAAACACTAGAAACCAGATTTATGAAAGTCTAGAGATGCATTTTAGGGCACATCCAGCATGCAGTCAGGCTTTCCCTCTTCACAAGCAGAGACAGAATTTTCACATTTTCTGAGTGACTGCTTCCCACTAATTTTTATCACAATCCTCTAGACAAGCAAGAATCCTGCCAATCATTAGCTTGATCCATAATTCTGATACTGCATATGATGTCAGTATATCAACAATCACCTTCTCAGGGTCTCTGATTTCTTGCCCTTTTAACAACCCATTCTGAGATTTAATCTCCCAGGTGTTTCCTGTTTGCAGATTGTGCAGCAATAAACAACATCAGTAAGTATGCAGGTTTGCTGTGTCTTGCTAGTTGTGAATCTGGAAGTAGAGAAGAGGTCTGAGAGAAGGAGGATGATATTTTTGAACATTGTTTTGAAAACTTAGTAAAAACCTACAAATACATTTGATTTCAGTAGAAAGTACCTTTACAGACACTTCATTTACAGACATTTGTAAATATACCCAAGCTAATTCTCAAAAATCATTCATTCTGTTGACCACAGCAAAAGTTGCCTTTGGGCCATTTAACTTCCAAATGAGCTACGGAGAAAATATAGGAGAGTCTGATTAAATGTTTCTGGAGCAGACAGTTTTTAAATGCCCAACATACATTTAAATGCCTGTAAAATAGGTCTCTTGTCAAAGTAAGTGTGTGCTTACTTTCCTGTATAACTAATTTATTAAAAAAATATTTCTAGATCAGATATAGGTGTCTATTTTGCAGCCATAAGGTACTTGGTGCTTTATAATTTAAGAAATGCTGACTGGAATGGTGGGAAAATGTTACTTCTTGGAAATTCACATCAGCTACTTGTTTTCTCAGAATCTTTGTAAAGTTTAACCTAAGTGTCTCTAAATTACTAGTTTTTCCTTTATTTGAATTCTATGGTCTTTGCTATGTTTTTTAACAAAATAATCTTGCAAGTCTTGGACACTCTGAGGGCCCTCAAAACATCCTACTGCTGTCTTTCATTTTACTGGCATGCAATTATAGGCAATTTCCCAATCTTGATGTGAACAAACAGGTGGCAACCTCAAACAGACTCTTAAATAAGCCTCTTATTCTTACTTGTCATTTTTCTGTTTACTTACTCTCCAAAGTCAGTCCATCTTTGCCTGCAATATTTTTCTATATGTAGGTAAAAATTAAGTACACAATGGTAAAATTTGTATGTAGTAAAATGGATTCATGTTGTAATTTCCTATACAATCTATCTCCTCTTTTTTGAAGAACACCACCCAACAGTGACTATTCCTACAGACAGACGGACCTAAAGCATGCCCTTTTCCTAGATATCGTTGTATGAAAAATAAGAGAACTTTTTGGGGGTCTTTTTTGGTCCCAAGAAAGAAATAAATGCAGAAATGAGAAAACAGGGATGTCTTTCTGAATCTTTCTGCAAGCTGTTGTGACAATGATATGCTGCTATTACTCAGCATATTCCTCATGGAAGAGGGGACTGAAATTCAAAACTGATTAAAGTCTCTGCTATGAAAAGGCCATAGACCTCAGCTAAGAATCCAGCCAGGAGTCTTCAAAAATTGTCCCTACAGCAGCTTAACGCATAAACAGCAGAAGCAGACACTTCAGTTATTGATAATGAAAAATTACTCAAAAAGATAAAGATTGACATAGCAGTCAGAGGGGTTGTGTGGCACCCCTCCAGTAGTTATTGGCATAGCATGAGAAAAATGGCACTTCTCTTTTGCTCCTTGAAAGTGTGCATGGGAGGTGGGATGGAGGGGTAAGGCAATGAAGCACACTATCACCATCAAGAATTTGACACAAGGTATTCTTTTTTTTTCTAGTTTTTATGAGCATGACTTCACATTGTAATAAAGAGATGAACTGCTATGGTTCAAACACACATAAGTCAGCACAGAGGCCAAAACTGAAGATGACTTAGCTAAGCTACAAGGTTGCTGATATGAGCTTGCCTATATAGGAAATCTACTGCAAAGTGAGCTAGAACACAAATTTATAGCAAGTCATTCCTTTCAAACAACTTTCCTGCAATGGTGAAAAGTAGCTTTCTCCAGACAGAGCAGACCTCATACCTTACCAAAGTCTGAGAAGACTATCTTGCACTTGCTCTTCTCAACAAGTGTCTGGATGACTTGGTCTTAGAAGCAACCAAATGGACTGTGGAGCCATACCCTAGCTTATCTCACAAATGTATTCTGTATAAGACATCCTCTGCTTAAAAGGAAGATGGAGAAATTAGTTGAAACTCTAGAGTATCCAGCTATATCATACCAAAAGGATAAGGTTTAGATTTGTTCAAGCATTATCAATTCACTTAAGCTACTTCATTGCTACATGTAATTTCATTTTTAATTATCAAAATTATTTAAATATCAAATTATTAAAGAATGTTTAAAAGGTCTTCAAGAACTCTTCTCTCAAATTGTTTGCTGCTATTGTTCAGCAATACTTAGCACCAATGTGTGCTGGCCCTTTGGCACTTTTCTTCATCTTTAACATAATTTATCAAAGGAAGTAGCAAAATACAAGTTGATCAGTCTCTCTGGTTTAATTTAACAAGGCAGGTCATAAAGGCTTTGTTCCTTGACCAGCCATGCCAAAGTGCTGCTTTCACATATTAATGTGACATGACTTGTACAGTCATAATTACCATGACAAGATAAAGGGAATTAGTTAAAACATAATTAAAATCACATGCCTTACAACTGTGACCCTGTACATATTTAGCAACTTTACTTCTTCGTTTCTGGTTTATCAAAAGGGGAAGGGGTCCACATGAATTTGCCTGGTATTACAAGTGCATCAATTAAGAAAGAAAATTAAACAGTGGTCATAAATAACCAGATAAGAAACAAACCTGAAATAAGACAAGTACTCTGATTCATGGTTAGTAATGAATTTCCTTGCTGATACCTATGTACTAAGGCAGCAATAAAAGACAAACAGCAATGCCTCTTCTACGGGTATGAGAAAAATTGATCAGTGCAGAGGTAGGGCACAGAGATGGAAATCTGCAGTGACTCTGTGTTGCATTATTGGTAGCCCTTTCAAAACAGGCGTTACTGAACAGCACCGTGAAGAATAAAAATAAGGCTTGTCTTTTTACTTTACAAATAAGGGTGATCAAAAGGAAACAACAGCTTGCTCTGGTTTATCATCATACTGTACAGCTCTGTAGAAAGCATAGAGGGAAAGCAGATAAACCATATCGGACTAGGCTAAAAGTTTAACCCTGTGCAGCATACTATAAGTGAGCACAGTCAGTCTACTAATATGTTCTTTGCTTTAGCAGCTACACTATTTTCCTACAAAAAATTCATAGGATGTCCTGTTGTCATTTGTTGTCACCTTCTCTTTTCAGTTAGGCACTTCCCCAAGGACAAGACCATATTATTGTGGTACAGCCCATTGGCAGCATCAAAGAGAAACATAATCCTTTCCAGGTTTTGGCTGCAGAAGAATCTATCTATTCTTCTACTATTGTAGAAGTCATATGCTGTTTTTAGTGCAGATATTCTCAATGTGATCTGAGCTCGATGGTGTCAAGTTCTCATTACTTGGATTTGACTGTTTCAATCAGCTTTACGGGCTTTTAATTTCCAGCATCTCAAAAAACTTTGTATGTGTCAGAGTGTTTCTTAACCCTTGTTCACCAAGAAAAAAAAAAAAAAAAGGCAACATCTACAGGGAAACAGAAGAAAACAAGAGTGAGAAAACTTATTGTCCCAATGGGACAATTGGCTCCTTCTTGATTGAGGTAAAGAGGTGGCTTATCGTACACACTGGTACTAGTGGTACCAAATGAGCTCTGGCTCTAATAGGTTTTGCAGCTGTTTCTAATCCTGCTCTAACATGCTTCTGATGAGCAGTGAAATAGTTAACAGCACAGAATTTACAGTATAAGTAAGTATCAGCATTAATAGTGCTGAATTGAATGAGCCCGTCACATCTGTCAGAGCTATTGTTTCAGGCCCCGACAGGCAGTGCCCGCTCCACGGCTCACAGCTAGGGGCTGACTTGTGTGTGAAAAGCATTCCAGCACAGGGGACAGGGTGTTTGCATCAAAGAAACACCTTGGTTCTGTTGCACCACAAATCTGCATGATGAGACCTTCACTACTATACCCTGAAGCTAGAAGGGTGTGTATGCAGGAACAGGGCAAAACCTTCTAAAGATCTAGGAATTTAAGGACGTTTGTAGGCAAAATTTATGCAAACACCTTTCTGGTTTTCTTTGTAAAGGAATGCTGCAAAAGCAGACAGTTCACCAGACTCTTAGACTTCCAACTGAATCTGACCCAAGCTCTGACTACTTCATAACTCTTACATGTGAGATCAAAACCAGCTGGTTCAGGTGGCACAGGTAACCAAGCTGCAGCAACATGGAATGTGACACCACTTACCTGCTGTTTTAGTCAGCATCTCAAGGGGGAGCATTGGTGTGAGCTGCCATGATTGTGCCTTTCTGCAGAAGGCTAATGCAGGCCTGTAACCCTTTGACGGTGCACACGTAACTTCTAACCACATTACATGAAACAGAAAAACCTCACAAGGATCAGAAAAGATACAGCAAGGTTTTGCTTCTGCCCAATATTTTGACATTTCCTCTCAGACCTTTGGTGTATAAGGATTTTATAAACACCTTTTGAAGGGGATTCCATTTTTTTCTGGCTACTGGATGAAGGGGAATTATGTGAAATACAGTCATGAGGTTTTGAAGTAGAATTAGAAGCTTGAAACTCCTAAAAGTAAGAATAATAAAAGTGAAAAATAATCCAATCAATAAAGTATAATCCCTGTTCTCCTATCCTGGGTGAGCCACACTGCAGCTAATTCAATCAGAGCATATCTAGACATCAATTAAACCATATCTATATTAGTATCACATTACTGTTATATAAAAAGATTATATGTGCCTGCATACTATAAAGTATAACATGCTCAATATCACGGTAAAGCTTCTAAAGCAGATGTTGCTGCATTTGCAGACTGAATCTAGCACAGCCTCACTCTCACAAGAGTTAAACAAGTAGCACCAAAAAAAATCCTTTTTTTTTTTTTTTTTAAGATATAACAGACTGAATCTCAGTCAAAGGAAACTGCTGCAATGATTTAAGACATTATTGCCTGCAGTTCTTTACCTCGCCCACCTGGCAGAGAGAACTGCCCCCACAGCAGAAACAACAAAAGCAAACTCCAGTTCACAGATTAGCACAAGACTGTCTTTAGCAATTTAAGCAAGTATAGCAGAATATGAACTCGAACACCCATAACAAAGATCCATGTTCCTTTGTGCTCCCTCTGCTCACTTATAGCAATGAGGTAAAGTAAAAAATTAAGGCCAGTAGCATCTTGTTGCATTTCAGAGAAACCCAGACTTGTCAGTTGGAGCAGGATCAGCCAGCAGAGCACAGTCTACCTGGCTAACAGAACTATGGCAGTGAAAATCCACCCTATAAACATGAGCTCGACCAATTAAGAGCATTTTTTAATTACAGCTCAATTAACAGTGAAACTGATAAGCTGCAAGTTGTGCAAAAAGAGAGTTTAAAAAAATGGGGCATGATCTGTCTTTAGATTTCAAGGTAGATGTCCCTCAGTGACTAACGAAAACATCAATATCTTGAATCAAATGCAAATGTTAATAAGCTGAAACACACATTTTTATGCAACCCTGTAACAACCATTGAGATCTGCACATTTATAAAATAGTGAAACTCTTTTGGCAGCAAATCATCTGCAAATGTGGAAGATGTGAAAATATCTTTTTTTTGCCCCAGCAGTAACACATGAAGTGTATGTAGCACTAAAGAGAATGTTCCAGACAGCAACGCTATTTGAAAGACAAAAATATCAAAGAACAGAAAAGAACATTTAGGGTTGTACCAAGGCATAGCTACTCTGAAGACTGTAAATTAAAAAAATTATATTTTTAATTTACAAAATACTGTAATTTTGAGCCACCTCATATGGTGTCATTTACTAAGTAAAAGCCACACTAAAAAGTAGATGTTCACAACAACAAAATCCAGACTGGAAAATATTCAGGAAAAAATGTATATCTATGCAATCCAAACCACAAACGATACTAAATACTTTCCGAATAGAAACATGACAGTGTCAATGGATACACAAGAGACAGAAATATGTATATAACCCATATAAACAAGGGAAATCTTTTTGCTTTGAACTTTAAAACCTATCAAGTTTAAAGCACTCGCTGGAACTACTTACCTGCTGTTTTACAACTAAAATCACTCTGATCTTTGCACTGCTGAAGGCGTTCCTTCTTGCTCAGTCTACCCAAATACAGTCACTCTTTAACCTGTGAAGTACTGCATCCCCTGTGCTTTCAGCTAGACAGCTATGACAAAACTGCCATGTGTTATGTAGGTTGTAGCCAGACCAAAACCTCAAAGAGTTGTCAGGAGAAACCTCCCTTACACCCAAGTCTAACACAAAAGCACAGGACGTGTCCTACTGGTGAGACCTACTTGTCAGCCTCTGTCTCCAGCCACACCAGAGACTCTGTTCCTAGCACAGGAGAGCACATCAGGCTGGCCACTGCCTGCAGTTCATTCCTGTCTTGCTGTCCCAGCAGATGCTATCTTTGGATTAGGGATTTCAGAGGTTCATCCCTGTCTCTGTCTTTAGCATCTGCCTTGGCCTTGTTGGAATTTTCTTCAAGCCTGTTTTCTACCTGATGGTACCATCTGTCTCCTCTCCACAACCTCCCATGGCAATAGTTTAATGAGTTCACCATCCATGATGTAAAAAATTCCTTTTCCCTAGCTTTTACCTGTTGCTACTTTCAGTGAGCATCCCTAGATCAACTGCTGCTGCATTTGTTGAATAACAAATGCATTCCTTGCAAACATCAGGTGTAACATGTTCAGTTTTAACCTGTCCTAGTATGAAGGTTCTAGTCTTTTTAGTCTGTCCTTGCAATACAACAGCTGTCAGCCCCTCAGTAATTTCAGCTGGCCTCTTCCATAATTGTTCTGTGTCCTCCACAGAGCCCAGAATGACCTACTGCACTTCAGTTGTGGGTTCTTTAAGGTTTTACATAGCAGGAAAATTATACCCTCTCTTGATCTCAAAACTATTTCTGATCATGTCTGACAATTTTTCGCTTTTCTGGCTGACACTGTGCATTGAATCAATTGCTCCAGAGAATTGAAATCAGTGATAACTCTGAAGTTCTCTTTTCTTTGTAGCAATTACAAGATCAGCAGTACATATATTTAAATTCAGTTTTCTGCAATTGTGTTACTGTACATTTATCTATATTGAAGTTCATTTGTCACATTTTTGTCCCCTCACTCAATATTGCAAGGTGTTTTAAGAGTTATTCTTCACCAGTGTGGTATTTGAAAACCTGAAAGTCCATGAACTTGGAGATTTCATTGCAAACTCCCTTCTCCAGGTCATTAATGAAGGTGTTAAATAGGAATGGTACTAGCACTGACCTCTGGGAGACTCCAATAGTGACTCTTTTCCTTTCTGAAGTGACCTTAAAACTCACCTTTCTGGTTCCTAACATTTAATCAGATTGGAATCCTCAAAAGGACCTTTCGTCTTGTTTCTTCAATAATCCAAACTCTCTTCCTCCAGTGGTCTAGCCTGTACCAACAAAAAGTAATGTAGAAATAGTCTCAACTAAGAAATGATACCTATGGTTTCTTCACCCAGATCCTTTGTGTACTGGAAGATGCTTTTCTGATAGGTCTCTTGCTACAATGCTAAAAATTTTTCTGGCCCCTCATTTCATCTCTTACTTTTGTCTTCTAAACAGTTCCACAGCTACTTGTACCAACTCCCATCTTTTCAACTCAAATAGTGTTTTTCCTTATTTCACCACATCATTTGCTTTACTGACTTTCAGTGGATTAGAAGGAGCACATTTCCTGTGTTTAAGAGGTATATTATTTTCTCAAAGAAGAAATAGCTTGCTCAAATCTTCTTCTATATGTTTTCCTTTAAACAAAATGTTTATACCAACATTTTAAAGAGTATTTAGCATAAAAGAAAGCTGGGTAATAATTTCATAACCAACAAAAATGTCTAAGAAATTATCTGCCAATTTGTGACTTGGTTACATTTTCTTTACATAAATGATTTACAGATGAAGTACTAAACAGACCCCATTAAAGGGTTTTTTCATCTAGCTAGCTACTTGCTGCTAGCTAATCTGGTACAGCAGGAACTATGTCAGAGGGGAATGATCAAAGTATTGAACTAAAAAATAAAGTAAAAAAGGATTGGGTGACAACATTTTGATGTCTCATTGAAGAGAAAGTAAGGCTTAAAAACAACTTTTAACATTTGGTTGTACATTCAAAATTCAGTTCATATGTACTATACACCAATTAAGGAAGGAAGGGATATTAGTTAATACTATTTAAACTATTGGTGTTTTTCTGGTACTTATTAGCACCTACTTGTCTCCAATGACAAATGAATATTTTTGATAAATGAAGTCTTTGTTAAATTTTCAATACTTCACTTCTGGCTACCTCCTTCATGATAAACAGAGGCCAGCCAGTTAAGGCAGGAAGGGCTCTCCCCTGATCCAGTCTACTCAGCTGTGAACAGGTATCTCATAATTTGGGTTAGGAATTAGGAGTTGCTGCTGATGGCTGATGATATTGATAAGTATTGTGTGATGTTGATAAATTCTCCTGTGCTGCTAGCTACAGAAAGTCACAGAACTTGACTGATTTATAGCATGGGTATTTCAAGATTCACAATCTATCTTACTACAGATATTTCTATAAAACTGAGGAAGGTCAAACACTTCTAACGTGAAGAAAAACCAACTTTTTCTCCCTTACATGATCAAAGGGTGGATCCAAAGTCCTACTCTAAGTTAGAAATGAGAAACAGAGAAGGAAAAGAGCTTAAAAAAAAGAAGCATGAGAGATTTTGGGACCTCCTTTACAGACCTAAACCTTTGCTATCCGGAGATAAAAGAGATAAGACTGGCACAAAGTTATCTGACAACTAATTTTCACTAACAAGGCATTCTATGTGGTCTATCAACTCCTTTCTAGTTCCTTCTTTGTTTCCTCAGTAATCTCATTCCATAGACTGCTATACAGAGGCAGGTTTACACTTTTGCTTATCTTGCAACAAAATCAAATATTGATAGCAAGGCAGTTTTTATTTCATTGTAGTTCTCATATCTTTAGACTAACACAAAGAGGTAAAAATAAGCATTAACCACTTCCCTTGTGCTTCACTTAGCTAGATTTTGTCAGATTTTGTCTTCTGATTACGATGTCAACATGACATGAATCAGAACAGGTCTAACCAATAATGATGAAATAAAGCAAGATATAGATTAAGTTATAGATGAAAAATTGATGTTGAGACTGCTTATTTTTTCCCCTTCTGCTTTTTGTGAGTTGCAAGGAAGGAAAATACAATTCCTGAGAGACTTTTTGTTGTCAGCTGCAACACTGAAAAAAAGAATCCAAAAAGATTTTGGATCTTGATTTATGCTTTTGGAAAACATCAACTGGGGGTTGAAGCAAAGATAGGAGTTAGAAGCCAACCTGGAACTAGAAATCCAGGGAGGTTTTTTTACCTAAAATATTCATTTCAGGTTAAATGAAATATGGAGGGTTTTTTATCAATACAATTCAAGAGGCATTTTTAGTATACGGTGAGAACATGGAATTACGGAGACCTGCTTATGCCCTGAAGTCCTGCATTGAGACAAATCATTTTGGGTTAATTTTCTTGGAAGAAACAGACCTGGGTACTGCCTGCCTTTCTACTATCTAACACTAAGCAGAGACGATTCTGATCTTCAATGTCTTAGTCTCCGACAACAAGAACTATTAAAAATCACTAACCTTTTCTCAAAGATAAAATGGAAAAAACAGTCAAAAACCTGAAATTTTGAAGTATTAACTCACGCTTTCATATTAACTACCTTTTATTCCTCTGCCCTTTACCTGTAAAGACATTTTTAAAGGGAAACAGTCCTGGCAATCTTTCAGGTGATATTAAAGATGGTAAGAACTGTCCTTTTAGCAACAGTTGATATGGATGGGAATTGCTGTTAAAGTTCAGCGTTGCTTCCTTGAAAACAAAACCACACAAACACACACCTAAATGTGAGGCAGAAGAACAGCAAACAGAAGCAGAAAATGCAGTTTTTGTTGACAACCTCCCTGGTGACAAAGGCAGACACTGCACAAGGGACTATTACTGCTACCATGGGTCTTGAGTGACCTACACCAACATCAACATGCTTAAGACATTGCTTTTAGTTGCTTTTTGAGTTTAAATTATGAGTACATGGCAGTGTCACAAAAGAGAACCTTTTTAGCCATAAAGGTCAACACAAAAGGCAGAGAAGAAAGGGCAGGGGTATGAGGCTAAACCAGACAGCAATAATAGAACTAAATACCACAGCTATGGTGCTTCCCCAGCTTCAGACATTTTGTATAACCTTGGTAAGTGCTCTTTGGAGTAAGGCATTGTAGTAAGGGTTCTTAGTAGCCTGGTGCAGTTATGAAGACTGAGCAAATACGAGATCTTAGTTAAGTTTGGCCATTGTAGTAAACCCAGTACTAGTTGGGATATTGCAGGGAGCTTTTTATCTTCATACCCTGCATCCAGTCCTGCAAAGAGGACAGGCAGAAATGACCTTTCTTTTTACCAGAAATGCATGTAATACAACTTGTAGGTCTGCTGGTAAGACTGTTGTTTTGGAAAAAAACCAAAAATCATACTGTATTTATATGAGATGATATATGTAACTTAATGATTCCTAAGTGACCAGATTAAATAATCTGTATTTACAGATTTTGTATAAGAGCTTATGCTCACTCTGGCAGCCTATATTCAAAAATATTTGCATTAACAGATTTTATTATGGACTGAATATTGCCACCTTTCTACAGTCATCATAAAATCAGTGTAAAAGTAAGAAAGCTGGTACAAACCTAATACCATGTTCTGATTAAATAGACAGAAATGCAATTGTGTGCTTGTGACTGATCCAGATCTAATTTGTCTTGCTGGATGTTTCTTCAGAACATAGATCTGGTATTAATGATCATGCAACAATAGCCACAGTCTCTTTTTCTTGCTTTGGCTTTTGCAAGCTATTTGGTATAAAACCTGGATTGTATTTTTGTTATGTTTGACAAGAAGTCTAGGTCTCTGCTAAGGAATGACACAAATTCAAACTCTGGCTGTCTGATTTAGCATGAGGATTCCTATCACAATCTCCAAGCAGACTGTAAAATATTCTTCCACTTCTCTCAGATTGCATCGTCTTTGCAAAGCCCCATTTTGTACTACATTTGCACAAGCCACTCATATTTCTGTGTCATGACCTACTTCATTAGTCTTCTTTCTCTTAAAGACTGTGTTTTCTGTTAGTTCTGGGCAAAGTTTCTCTACTTGGCAACTGAGTTAAAGACACTCTCATTTTGTTCCTGTTGTCTGCCCTAGGCATTGCAAAACTGTCCATGGCATTCTTAGGCCCAAGATTCAAGATACAGAGGGAACTTCTGCCAAGTAACTTACCCAGAAAAGGTAAATCCCCTGATCTTTATCATTCTATAGGCTACCAAGACAATTAAAGCTCTGTCTCCAAGGTTGGAGGCATTTTATTAAAGAAAGGTGCATTTATGAAAGAATTACAGCTCCCCTAGTAAAGTCACAGGATAAGGACAGGAGGTGATGTCAGTGCTGCACCTCTCTCAGGTTGTATGGCAGGATAAACAGACTGACGCGAACTCAGGTGTTGCAGCAGAGCACTGTCAGCAGGAGATACACCAGTACATGCCAGGAGCCAACTGCCTGGACAGCAGCTTTGCAGAAAAGGACCTGGGGCTCCTGGTGGACACCAAGTTGAACAAGAGCCAGCACTTTGCCCTTATAGCAAAGAACTGTTAAATTTCCTTCTTTGCATTAGGAGGAATGTTGCCAGAAGGTGCAGGGTGGTGATTCTTCCACTCTGTTCTGCACCGGAGAGGTCACGCCCAAGTGCTGTGTTTATTTCTTCACTCCTCAGTACGAAGAAGACATGGAGCTACTGGAGAGAATCAAGTGAAGTAACACAAAGATGATGAAGGCACTGGAGCATTTCTCACATGAGGAAAGGCTAAGACAGCTGGAACTCTTTAGTCTATGGAAGAGAAGGCTCAGAGGGGATTTCATCAATGTCTACAAATATCTAAAATGAGACTATAAAGAAGGAAGAGCCAGTGGTGAACAGTGACAGGAAAAAAGACAATGGGCAAAAACACAGAAGGCTCCCTCTGAGTATTAGGAAACACTTTCTTACTGTGAGGGCGACTGAGCATTGGGACAGGTTGGCCAAGTAGGTTGTAGAGTCTCCATTCTTGGAGATATTCAAAAGTCATCTGGACATAACCCTGGGCAGCCTGCTCTAGCTGATATGCTTTTGCAGGGTGGTTGCACAAGATGATGTCCAGAGATCCTTTCCAAGCTCAAATGCTTTTGGATTCTGCATACCTGCAAGTCATGCTTGCCCACCTTTAAAATTGTCTACCCTTTGGTTTGCAGTGAGATCTTGGAGCAGCCTGTGGTGCAAAGGCTATTGCAGCAGTTTTGTAATTCATTCCTCCCAGCAGACTTCCTAGTGCCATGCATTTGTGTCAGGATTTATGCCAAAGGAAGCTGGCAGAGCCCCAAGCAGAACCTCACATGGTGTTTTAAGGAGTCTCAGAGGTAGCATGTGAAAAACAAACTCTCTCAACTACTGCTTGTTATGGTAGCATAGCATTTCTAACCCTAGACAGGCCCAAATTTTAACTTCATGGAGGTAAGGCATATAATGCCAAGTTCCTCCCCATCTGAGAAGGGTTTATATTGGCATAGTTGATGAAAATGACATATATTCGTTCTCTCCTTCACCCTGGCCTCTTCTTTGAATCACTGCTCTTATTTTACATTCCAGCCCCTCATTTCTAAACTCATCACCACACCTGCCCATTTCAGCCCATAGATGCTCCTGTTCCTATCCTGAGAAATGCAGATTTGGCATATATTGTTCCATTTGAGGACTAAAAAAAAAATCAAAGCCCAAGTGATACTGAAAATCCTTGCAATTTTGTACCAATTAAGGTATTCAATTATCTGCTTATTTGTTTGATTTTTTTTGTTCCAGTTCCAATAAGAGTTGTTATTTCAAGAAAATCTGAACTTTCATTAGATACAAAAAGGATTTTCTTTTTGGCAGACAAAAGTTTGAAATGATCTGATTATATTCTACTCTCAAAACCTAAAAGATTACTATAAATATGTCACCATTGTTAATTTAATCTAACCCAACAGGTCAGGGTGGGAGAGAGGGATGGGGAAGGCTAGTACTTTTCTAGCCAGAAAAGACAGGAATACTGCCTTTTCAGACTTTTCATCACAGATCTGCTGTTCTGAGTTGAACCTCAGACAATGTGTGGTCTCCTTATCCAAGCAGAAACACTGGGCTTGGAGAGAATTATACAAAAGTTTATTTCCTGTAAATCAAGCTCTGCCCACACAATTCACATTCTACTCCAAGAAACAGGACAGGATCCAATTGGAATAAGGAAACCTACAGTTACTTTACACTTCCATGACACTTCAATGCAGGGGATTTAGATTGTATTTATTACATGACAAAGAATTTGGATGTATCTCTGAGCACGAAATATGATCTCTCGGTGAACCACCATTTAAAAAGCAGTTTGTGTTCAAGTATTCTTTGGTGAGAATTCACCCAAATCAAAGAATCTGGAGTTTCCCCAAGCTGAATCCCATAATTAGAGGGTAAAATCTTCCCAACCTCTGAAGTAGAAGAGGACAGCAGGCTAGCAATGGCCTCTGCTTACTACACAATTAACTACTTTCCTAGACTGTGGAGACAGACTTGATAGAAGCCTTTTAGAAGTTGAAAGATGGACAGCTGCCTAGGGAAATACAGGGGCCAAAGTTTTGGAGCAGTTTGGCAGAAGAAGCCAGTTCAGAACAACAATGAACTGAGGTCTTTGTTCCTGAAAAGCTGCAGTCAGAGCTAAGGGCCCCTAATTTAACAAGAGCAAAGGTGACTAAAAGGAATGGAGAAGAAATATTATAGTAGATGGCCTTCTTTTTGTGTTTAATTCTTAGTCCTCCATTAGTGTTTATTTCTTAGTCAACTCTTACCTCTATTAGATCTATACTGACTAATTACTGTTAAACATTATTTTATCTTTATTTCTGAGTCATCTCTACCTCACTATTATAAGGGATATCAGACAAATAAATGGATTTCTAGTCTCATACAGTGAATTTTTTCTTATATTCTTGTACTGAGGACAGAGAAGTGAAAGGCTTTACAGCTCATTAGTAGTGTCTTGTGATATAAGTACTAACTTTAAGCTGAAAAAGACCTTACTCTCTGGAAAGAGAAGCCATTTAAATATTAAGTATTAAACATTTTTGGCCTTTAAAAAACTCAAAGAGGCAAGAGTGTCCTTTTCTTGAACTGACAAAACTTTATCTTCTATACTGCTCTGCTTGTTGAACCTACGAAGCCTGTAGCACCCAGACTGTGTACTTTAGAAACTATAAACATTAAACAAAATACAAATAGTTTTGAAAAAATTCATTACAAACCAAATATTACTGCAAGGGATAAATTCTTTTTTAAGTAGAACATCCAACAATAGAAAGCCATTCAAAAAATAATTCCAGTGATCCTTTCAATGACTCTTCTGTAGCATGCTGTTACTGTTTTTCATGCTTCGTCCCCTGTGGCCATAATAAAAGCAAGGTATTTAGCTCAAAAACTTATTAATCACAACTACCACCTCTTTCATTCCAGAAAAGAAAAAAAAAGGGGTAGCATACCAAAAAAGGAGTCATCCCATCTCTGTGGACCAGCTTATAAAGAGGAGATCAATCCCTACATCTTCAGGTCCCCTTTGCTGGTGGTTTGCACAGTAGTGCAGTAGTGTTAGACACTGCAGCTGCTCAGTTTTTCTTCCTATTCCTCTTAGGAAGAAATTGCAGTATAGTGTTTACAGACATTAGATGCTAATAAAATAATATTTGTGTTTGGATCACAAAAGACAGAACCACAGGCCCCTAGATAGAAAAACTATCCTGTACTTGGTTAAAGCAGCATGTGTAAGCCCCTACACCTATGGCTGAGAATGGCAAAGTTCTCCCCTCCTTCCCAGCAGCAGAATCAGAAACCTCCATGCAGGTTTAGATACTGCCAAGTGACAGGAACGTGCCATAAAATGGCAATGCAGGCAAGCATAGATCAGCTTTTTGGACAGTTGGGAACTGCCCTTTGTTCGGCCAACCTTTCCCAGATTGTCACTACTAAGAGGTGCCACATGTGCCCAGGTATGATGCCTACAGGCATACAGGAATGGCAAGGTTATCAGATATTTTAACATAACTTCATAGGAAATCTATTGCTAGGAGCCCTAGTGTCTAATATGTTCCACTTTATAATGCATCAGAAGGTAAAGATGCAGGAGTAGAACCAATTCCTCTCATTTCACATTAAGGCTGTTGGCTCCTACATCATCCAAGACTGCCCACAAAAGGGAAATAACAAAGTTTGTGAGAGAACTAACATTCTTGAAGATGTGACTTATGGATACATGAGCTTTGTAGCACAAGAGCATCCCAGGGCACGCAAGAGAAGACTGAGGTGCAGTCACACATATCCACAGTTTGAATTTGATTGTATTATACTTCTCTCCATACAAATAGCAATGACTTAGCCTATGGGAATAAATGGAGATTATCTTGATGCCTAACTGAGTAGTAGGAGTGCAGTGTGGAGTGAAACATCTAAGCAAAGGAAACAATACACAGATATTTGAACCACAACCCCTTAAAAGGAATCTTGCAATGCTTTGATAGCACTGCCTTTGTCCTCTCAAAAACCGTTTAATTATTTTCTTAATTGTTGGATTTTTTAGGAAAATATTTGAAATAATTAATTTTAAAATGCTGCAGTGAGCATTTCAATTACTATTATCCACTTCCTCCTCTATCATGCCCAGGGACTGATGACAATCAGAGAGCCCAGATGCCAGCCTGTATATTAGAGTCTCAGCCAGGATATTTGGCTCCTTGGCGAGATCCACAGGCAGTTATTCTGGCAGCTCTCAAGTTGCCCCTGCCTAGAAAATTATTAAGGCTGTTGACTGACTGCTCAGGCCACCCTGTTCTGGACATCTGGGCTCTTCTCCCCTTCCCGAACTTGTAACAGAACAGCTGTTCTGTTCATGTGCTGCACTTGTGCAAGTGTGCATCCATTCATTTATTAGCAAGCAATTCAGAAAGGCATGTTTATAAAGGTCCCTTTTAAGTCACAAAACATATTGTTATCTCTTAGTCTAGCATGATTTCCCATAAATTGGAGAGAAAGTTTCCAAACAAATAGAGAAATAAGCATGGGAAGCCATATATGAGAAAAGGTCTCTATGCACATGTAGGTGTGTAACAGGTGATGCATATTGCCTGTTGGTTTCCTCTGGAATCTGAAGAACACTTGTTTTAACATGTGCCTAAGAAAGTTGCCAGATACTCTGTAAACCCCAGCTCTGACCTTAGCCACCTCTTTGACTTCCTGCACAGAATTTCCTCTGCATCAAATGGGCCAGAAACACTCCATATGTGGCTGATCTCTCAACAGTATTGGCCCTACATTGTTTATTATTTCTTGAATGCCATCAAGGTTTCTGAGGTTGTGTGACACAGGGAGAAAGACATTGTCCCTGTCTTGTAAGACTTAATCTAAATAAGTCAGAACTCTTAGTGCAGGCATTCAAAGTAACACCACACAGCACAAACAGCTGAAAGGCCAGGCTCAAAATTTCATCACTCAACTCTGCTATTATCTAACATTACTGCAGAACATCTGTCCTTTCAGTAAGGCCAGGTGTGCATGAAAAGATTTTTTTGTATTACCCACATCAAGAACCAACGTGATGAAAATCAGACCTGTTTGACATAATCATTCTGTCCAAAACCTTAGCACAGATGACACAAAATCACCAGGTGCTATACTGGAGGCGGTGGCTAAATGTTTTGAAGAAAACTTGGACTAAATGCACATGGAAGTTACCACTTAGTAACTATTTAGTTACTACCACTTAGTAAATATTTCTGTGCCTGGTCACCCTCAATAATGCACACACTTAAAAGGGTAAGAATTTGGAGGAAAATTACTTGTGTTTACAGCCAGAAGGAGAATGCAGTTAGGTAGTTATTGGGGTGCAGATGACATATTGTAGGCTTCCAGCCTAGCCTGCTTCATGGCAATGTGTGTACGTACCCACATGCTTTGAGAAGTAACTTTACCCCAGCTAATGGGCACAATGATGTGGAAAGAAGTGAGCATAATTCCAGGCACAGCTGGAAACACTCAGTTATGACTGCAAGGAAGCTGGAAATGAAAGCAACAGCTATGGGAAAGTCATTAAAAATATTCAAAAGCAAAAACACAGTCTAAAGAGTCATTTTCCTGAGAAAATGGATTGGATTGGTAGGACAGAATCAGTTTAAAAATCTGAATATTGAGATGGGTGAAGTATCTATGCTCTACTTCTGTCAGATGTGCTGTCCTAAACTAGCTTACTGAGAGGATGCTCCCTCTGCAACAGGGCAAAGATGCCTAGTTCAGATGTAAACCTAAGGATAACCTACTCGGGCATTTTGCTTTTTATGCTTCATGGTATTTCAAATCCTGGTCTAAATTCCCATAAATGAAGAACAAACATGACTACTGACTGCCTACACATGCCCATCTGCTCAGATGGCACAGCTCCCACTAACAATTTAGTTGGGCAGTTTCACTAAAGTCTAGGTGCCAAACCAGCATACGTTTCACAAAGATAAGTCTGTATGACACTACAAGAACCATTTCCTTTGCTAGATTCCCTTGTCTGGGACAGGTTTGAAGATTAGCCATCTAATGCTTCCCTGTTAGCTTAGTTTCATAGGAAACAAGATAATGCAATTACAGTGTGACTCCTGATCTCTCAGTCTGCCCTCTTCTTTCATACTGAAGTTTGGCAAATCTCAAACAGATTTGACAGAAGGGCAATGGTTTCAAAGTTATTATTTTTCTATACATTTTGTTAGAATGGATGTCTGGTTAGAGGAGACCAGGGTTCAACTGTGTAAACTAAATCCTTACTAGACAAGAGAAAATCACCACAAGAGAATGCTGTCTCACCCATGGGAAAAGCTACTGCCAGAACTTTGCTGGTACTAGACAGAAGGGAATCCAATCATTAGACACAATCCGTAATAAAGAGGACAGCTGCTCATAGAACAACTTGGGTTTGATCACACTTCTCATCAAAGTATGTGAGTAAACCAAATACCTGAAGGCAAATACTGAAGAATCCCAAAGAGTTTACAAGCATTCCTGGCCACCACTCAAACACTCCATGTGTGTAGTAGAATAAATTGGCAGCACTCTCAGCTTGCACAGGGCAAGCACAGTGCCATCCACCTACACGCAGCAAGAGTGCATCAGAATATCTGTTGAGTTTTTCAGATTTTGCAAGTTCCTCAGTAATTTCCTAATGAATGCTACAGAACCTGGAAAACTCAGCAAGCTCTCTCACACTTTTCTGAATGTTCAGAGTCATCCATCAAACTCTTGGCCACAGGAGAAAATCAGTTCAATGAACAAGCCACAGACTTGCACAATATAAAATAAAGGCCCATATGACAGCTTTCCTTGGCTATTACAGTCCAGTCCAAGTACCTTGAGCCATTTCACTGACAAGGCTACCTGCAAAATTACACAAAAACTCTCAGTCAAAGGCACACTGAACTCTAAAGACCAATGGCAGTAAACAGAGCTGGTTTTCAGCCTCAGCAAATGGCATTGCACGATGGAATGAGGAAATACAGGCTGGTTTCCAACTAGAGTGATGACAGAAAGTGGCCCATGCACACTGGCCAGGAGAGAGGGCAGTAGTTTAATTTTTCAGCTTCAAAAGAGAACCAAATCCACAAAACTCTGTCAGCATAGACAGGTGAGCTCTACAAAAGCAGCTGGTGTGGTGAGGGATAGGGAGAACTACCACATTTGTGCTTGTAGTGTTGATGCAACCACACCAAAATCAGTCCCTGCTGTCCTGGCTAAGAACAAGGAGACAAAGAACATGAAGAGAACTGGATTAACAGTACTGAGGGAGATAGCCAGCACCCACAGCATGCAATTAATATCATCCTGGCAAGAAGGAACATCATCCCATTTCCTTTCATATGCTCTGTGGCCCCAGATGATTCACCACTACCAAAAAGTCTGTGGCGGGCAGAAAAATTTAATCTGGATATCTGAACTGTACTGGTATCAAGAGTATCTGTGTTCCCACCATGAGACTTGCCCTAAACCGGAACCCTCCCAAACTAGTATGTTGCTAATAGAAAAGGCAGACCATCCCCAAAATTCGGACTTCATTAAGAGAAATAATTTTTACTGATTTGAAATTGCCATTTTGTACAATAGTATTTTGATTTCATTTGGGGTTTTGTTTGGCAGGGGGAGGGGGTTAAAGCAATAACATTTTCTTTGGCAAAACTGGCTTTATGATTAGTGTTATTGTCACTGATATTCTATCCTGGGAAGAGAATTTTCATTATAAATTGTGAAATTTTCAGGTATATTAATTGGCTCTTTTGACCTTGTTGGATCAAATACAGCACTGTTTCTATTTGCAGGTAGTTTACATCTTACAGAATAGCTTCACCAGCATTCTGCGTGAGAACAGACTCCCTGGCAGTGAGAAACAGACAAATACAAAACAGACCAACAAGTTATCATTTTGATTTTTTCTAACACATTCCTTGTGTTTTCTGAGAACCTTTTACTCTGGTAGATAAAATTGGAGAAGATTTTTGAAGGATCCAATTTTGCTGGCAGCTCCTCCTCAAACTAAATCAATAACTAACAATTTTTATTAGTGAAGCTCTTTCAATCTGAATGGCTGTAGTTCATGTGCATAAACTGCAGTAATGTTTATCGTATACCAAGATGGAAAAGCTAGACTTCAGATTGTGTAACTTTCCATAACACAGTTTTCCTGAGGGCTGTACCGCTCAATAAGCAGCCAGGGAAAGGGAGGGTGAATGCAGCAGATCTGTTTCTTCCCAGCTTGAGATGCAGATGAGGCCCCACCCAGAAAACCAAACCTTTGGCATTCATCCACATGATCCTGCAGGCTAAGGAAAGAGGAGCCATGAAACAATATAGCAGTACAAGCCCTCCTCACCCTTCTCGTTCTGGTTCTTGCTTTCTCACAGAAATAAACTGCCCTGCATGGTAAACAAGGCTGTCAGGCTTATGGTCCTCCAGAACTGCAAAGCAGCCATGTAATCCTGGCTTCTACCACACTAGGATTTGCCCTGTTTCAACATGGTAGAAGCTACGGATTTTTCTTATCCATTCCTGACTGTGTCCATTGCTCTGAACACAAACAGGGCAGACTCTTCAACACAGACAGAAGCATGTTCTCTTTCTGAACCTAATTATCAGTCCACTAACAGGAAAACTCTCTCATCTGAAATATAAGAAGTAATCAGAATTCCCTCAAATGACAAGATTTTTACTGCAAGATCAATGTGCAAATAATTTGGTAGAACATCACCATCTGGTGGATACACCTACTGACAATTTGGTTTAAATTTCTTCTTTATCTCCCTGGTAGTTCTTCAGCTCACTGGAGAATGTTACATCATAATGTCAAAGAAAAGAAATGCATTAAATCCATCCATTGGCAATCTACAGCTTCTTCTTGGGACAAGACACAAATCTGCAAAAAGGAAGAGGGATGTGGAGAATTCCTGTCTTCATATACCATCATAGATGGCAAACCTGTAAATAGAGTCCAGACAGGTGAGGCTACTCAACAGCTCTTCCAGGCTGCCATGGAAAGATCCTATTTGTGAAAAATAGCATAGACCTCCTCCAAAGTCAGAGAGAAAATAGTACTCGGTTACCAGTTGGTTAAACAGTGCAATCCACACCAAAGCTGAGATTTTGTTTTCCTTTTACTCTCAGAACTGAGCAATTAGTCTCACTGTTGATGGAAATCGTCTGCTTTGCACAGTCCCTACTCCCCAGCATGTCAGCAAAGTGCAAGATGCCACCCTTTTCACAAGCTCTAACTGGATAGTGGAGAAAAAGAGAAGGAAGGGAAGCAAAACACATCCATACTGTCTATGAAGGAATTCTGTCAGCTGAAAATTGGGTTCCCTAAAAACACCATCTGCCCTTAGACCTTGCATCTCATATCACAGAATCACAGAATGGGTAAGGTTGGAAGGGACCACAGTGGGTCATTGGGTCCAACTTCCCTGCTCAAGCAGGGTCATCCCTGAGCACATGGCACAGGATTGTGTCCAGATGGTTCTTGAATACCTCCAGTGTGGGAGATTCCACAACCTCCCTGTCCAATCTGTGCCAGTGCAAGGTTACCCACAGAGTAAAGAAATTCTTCCTCATATTCAGGTGGCATTTCTGGGACTTCCTGGGCATCAGTTTCTGCCCATTGCCTCTTTTCTTATTGCTTGGTACTCCTTGGCACCTCCTGACACTCTCCCTTCAGATACTGATAGACATTGATGTGGTCCCCTCTCAGTTTTCTCTTCTTGAGGCTGAACAGGCCCAGCTTCCTAAGTCTTTCCTTGTAACAGAGATGCTCCAGTCCCTTCATCGTCTTTGTCACCCTCCTCTGGACCTGCTCCAGGAGCTCCACGTGTCTCTTGTGCTGAGGAGCCCAGGACTGGACACAGCACTGAAGATGCACCTCACCAGGGCTGAGTAGAGAGGCGGGAGCTCCTCTCTACTGAACCCCATGATACCATTGGCCCTCTTGGCCACAAGGGCACTGCTGGGTCACAGACAGCCTACTGTCTACCAGGACCCCCAGGTCCTTCTCTGCAGAGCTGCCAGGTCAGCCCTCAACCTCTACTGGTGCCCAGGCTTATTTTTCTCCAGGTGCAGGACTCTGCATTTGCCTTTGTTGAATGTCAAGCAGTTCTTTTCGGCCCATGTCTCCAACCATGTCTGAAACTTGAAGCCTAATATGGTATTTTATGTCTGCTTTATTTTTCTGTTGTTGTTGTTTTGTTTTAACCAAAAGCCCTATCAAAGAAACTGTATATATGGAAGGCTTGATAACTTTCTCTTAGCATTGTAAAACACAGGGTTTTTTCAGTCTGTTTCCTATTTGTAGGAACTCTCATCCTATATTTTCATGTGAGCCCCACAGAAACAAGCCTTGGGTGATCATTCTCTGTGTCTGGCTGTTTGTCTCAATGTCCACCTGCTGTTTTCAAGCAAAACCTGAGAAAAGGTAGTGGTCTCTACATTGCTTATGTTGTGGTGAGTTCCATGTAACGATGCTGATGCAGAAATAATGGGATGGAATTTAGACCATCAGGGAGACTTGTACAGCACAGAGATCGCAGAACTCAGGCTCCCAGAGACAAAAGTGCCCCAGTGACTGAAGAAAAGCTTAGACAAGATATTGTGACACAGTTAAGGCTTCCATGCTTCCAAACTAAATACTAGACCCCATGGCCTCCCATTGCAATTTACTCCAACTCCTTTATACTGTTTGCAACTTTCCCCCTTATTCCATGAATCCCTTAGCCTGGCATGTTTAAACACTACATTATATTGAAAGCAGTAGAGGCTTGGCAAAGAAAAAGCATAAAAATCAAGCTGATTTCTTTAAAAATGTGTGTCGTGCAATTTATATCACAATGTTGCAGAATATTAAAGCAGAGGTAAGAGTAATGCAAGAAAATCTTTTTGGTGAGATTTTATATAACGAAATAAAACTACACACAACCACACAGCTGCTTCCTACTGTGGTTGTCAGAAGTTTGTACCTTAAAGTTTCCATGAAAGCCTGTGAAGAGCAGTGACAGGGCAAACTAAGTCTCTTCAATAAAACTTGAAACATTGATAAATAATGGATTTAAAAATAAGAATTTTCAGGCACTAGCAGGAAAAAAACCCAACACCTATTTTAAAAACCATAAAACAATATCAAGAAATGGCTAAGAACTAGCACTAGCACAGAAAACCAAGAGTTAATAGCAAAACACTGATTCTTATTTGTGATGTGTGGGAGGTCCCAGGGCAGGATATTACCTGAGAGACCATCCTGTATGCTAAAAAATTGTAAAGTCTCAAGGAGAATCAAAACACCTGAGCAGTGTTTGAAATACCTAAAGTTTTGTAAAATATTTAAAACAAAAGATCTACTAAAGACAACCAAAATACATATGCAGAAGATGACAGGAAAATGGGATCAGTAGCAGATCAGAGATAAACACGTCTTTAAGACACTGTCAATAAAAAGAAGTACAATTTTGATTCATTGTTGCAGCAAAAGCCACTTTGAAAAAAAAAATGCTTAAAAGCAATTAAGCAATTTTACAGAAATAGTCTGGGATTTTGTGCAAAGGGAAAGAGACTCCACGCTTGCCTCATCTCCTAGAAGCATCCCATATTCTTAGATGTGACGTTGCCATGACAACCACAACTTGGTGACCTCGTTATTTCAACCTAATCCTGCTTTGAAATTATAGTTGCTCCACCCTTTTGCCTGGCTAGCCTGATAACATAATCATTGTAAATGAGGATGGAAAAACACAGCAGGATACCATTCCCCTAGTGACATGGGACTAGTCTCACCTTATCAGGAAAACAGACCAACAATTAAACTGCCCAAATCTAAAAGCCCGAAAGTAGATTTTTATTTTTGTTGTTGTCATTTTTTTGTTTGCTATTATATTTTGAAAAAAAAAAATCTAATAGCTTGTCAGTGCAGGGATTCAATTTTGAATTGAGGCTTTTGGGGAAATTCCTTTTAATTTAATTTAATGTCTTTATCAGGAAATTAAGCAGTAGTAAGGGGTAGTTCTTCTTAATTATGCATTTGTTTTGACTAACAGCTGGAGGAAGACTTAGGATATAGATGAAGAGTCAAGACAGAACTTGTTTAGCAAATCAGATCTGGGTTTTTAGGTTCAAGCTTGCCTTGCTCTGTTTAAACTGGTTAAAGCAGTGAGTACTACAAAATTGCAGCTGTAGAAATTGTAGAAATAATTTCAGTGTTTGCTCACATGTTACAGGTACGTTACTGTAATTCTGCACTTATTAAACATGTGGACAACAACCCATACCGGTGCTGTCGCAGATTTAAAGGAAACACTTTCTTGGCTCCTTGGGGAGGTAATTCAGAGTTTTCTATGTACATAGGATATATGAAAGCTAGATGGGGAAGAAGGAGGGTAAAGAACTTTAAAAGAACATAAATTTGGAGCTGTTAGTGTATGATCCAAGTGAAGTACCAAATATTTTAATTTACAAAATCATTTTGGGACTGTTCTTACACACTTGTGTCTCCCTTCCTTTTCTGTCAGAGTAGTCTGATTTCTCCCTTTCTTGGTGTTTGCATATTTTAGCCTGTTTGGGGACAGATATTACCTTGGAGGTTGCAATATTGCATGAGACTTCTTAAAGGAGCACCCTGCACAATGAGGCAACTAAATTTGTAAATAATGGTCATTACTAGAAGAAGATGACTAAAAAGAAGAAAGGCAAGCTACTTCGATGGAGAAGCACAAAGAACTACTAGCTTGCTCAGTATGGATACAAGACTTCTGTTATTATGGCTATTTTCAGAAGAGTAACAAAGATTTCCTCAAGTCTAACCTTATGTGCTTCTGTCAGCAAAGGGGCTGAGTCAGCCTCTGAGGATATGAACCCATAATATTGAAAGAAACTCTACATTTTAACATTTTAAAGTTGTAGTGCTAAATGGTTCTTTCCAGTTTTCATGTCAGAATAGGGAAGTTGGGTGATGCCCTCTAAAATCAATCAGCAAGGACTCCATGCACAAGCAAAGGTACCTATCAGGCACCCATGGATTTACTCAGTGACCAGCCAGGAAAACTGTTATCCAGAAAGTATAATCACAAGTCTATTAGAACTCTGAGGTAGCTGATGAAGTAGTAAGGAAAATAAAGTGATGATTTCTGGTAAGGCACAAAAAAAAAAAATCTTTTGAATTCTGCAGCAGCAGTGCTTAGGGATAATTTTCCTGAATAACCAATACAAAAATCCCAAAGCACTATAGCCATGCATTGCAGGTACATGATGAGTTGAAGACTGAGCTTTTCCTCTGTGCTTTGAGAATACCTCTGTATTCAGAAGCATATGCAACAGGCAGGGCTAAACCACCACTTGCCTCTGTTTGAAAACTTGCCACTCCCAGCAGAGAAAATGAAACCACTGACAGCTTACATAGTCACCTTCACATAGCATCAGCACAAGGTGTCTCAGGCACAGAGAACTCAGCTTTTCTCCACAAAACAAACAAAAAGCCAAACAAACAACAATCTAAAACAAAAACAAAACAAAACAAAAAGAAAACAAACAAACAAAAAAAAAACAAAAAACAAAAAAAAAGGAAAGAACCCACATAAACAAAACCACAAACAAAGGGGAGAAAAGGGAAACAGAGAGACCACCAAAACACACTGTTCATTTCCTCTGTGAAGGGACCCCTTAACATATGCTTGGCCTTCCCTCCCCTTCAAGTGGGCTACTTTCCTGCCAATATCTAATCATTAAATGTTTTAAAGAGAAGAAATGTGAAGGTAATCATTAGACTTTTTTTTTCCTGAATTGTTCAGCAGGGGTTAGAAATCAGTCTCCATTAAAATATTTTTCTTAAGCTCGGTTGAATCCCAAGAGCAGAGAATAGACATGAGTAGGAGATGTTTTTACAGCACTGCAGCAAAGGAAGCAGGTTTTCCTTCACTAAAAGGCCAAAGTTCATTTTCTTAGAATAGCAGCATACATTCCAAAATGGTGCCTCACATTTACCAAGAGCTATCAGGGAACAAGTGAACAAGATTTATGTCCAGATTCAAATTTAGTTCTCCTACATACAATAGTAAAAGGCCAGACCATTCAATACTTAATCAGGTTTGGAGTCAGATTTTTCCAGCCTTGCTTGAGATCATCATATATCTTGTGCAGGCTGATTAATCCCTCTAACTACTGATTCTAACACATGAACAGGAATCTAGAAGCCCCAAATGAAATTCCAAGCAGGAAGTGTACTTTGACAATTGATTTTTGCATCTACAGTCTGACTTCTTAATCTATTACAACCTAGTTTGCTGTGCTCTTTTCAGAAAAAGGAATATATTTTCCCTGTTACAGTTATGTTCCTGGATTTGAGCAGTAGCTAAAATAATTCTGTATTCAAAACGGCTAACATACTGGAGGCAAAAGAATTACTAACTCTTCCTTGTGCAGTTAAAAGTGGACTGCATAGCAGACCTCTAGCTGAATTTGGGGGACATGATTCCTTACCAACCCTGCTATGGAATCCGTAGGTATGAGTTTTTATAGACAATACAAAAGTTATTATACCCAAATGATTTTCTGCTTTGTACAAATTTAAAACAGAAATAGGAACAAAGCTCTGCTTCTCTCCTAGATCAGTAGTGACACCTAGTGACCAAAGACTGAGGGAACAACGCTCCAGAGGAACCGATTTGCGCAGGGCTGGATTACACTACAAGAACTGCAGGGTGTGGCACGATATAAGCCAAATAAATGCTGACATTAGCTATGGGGTGATTTAAATTTACACAGAAATGCTACATCTGCTTTAAAGAACAATGTGCTGCAAATCAGAAAGAAAGGAAGGGATGTTTTCATAAGCAGGAAAAAGCCATTTGGACAAGTAGAATGTAATTAATTGCCCGCTGAAATCTGGGAAGGCTGTGGAGCAGAGCATTCCTACATGTGGATGATGTCCACAGTACAGAGAACAATCCCTAGTTCTAATTTTTTCCATCTCATTCAAAAAGGATAACTACCAGAACAGAGTGCAACTGCTCCTTGTTATGGTCCAAGTTCTTATTGATACAGATAAATCTCACCAACACAGCTGTGTTACAATAAATTGTTCCACTTAACCTACACCAGAGCAGATCTTTCTATATCTTGACATACTACTCTATAATAAAAATTATTTGGTTACTGATCATTACCTGGATCAATGACTCGTGGTTGCAGGGCAATACTGAAGAGACTAGTCTCCTCAAAAGGCTTGTCCTGTATTGTTATACATTTTATATTATACAGCTTGGGAAGAGCTATGCATATGTTCCCCACATAGGGGGCTAACCCCAGCCTCTAAGTCACCTTTACTTTGTGCCATGCTACCCACACAGTAGCCTTTTCCCAAGTGATGGTAACAGAGAAGCTGCAGTAATGCTAATCACTGCTACAGAAACAGGCTTTGCTCCTGAAGGAAAAGATGCCACTTTCTACCTGAAACTTACTCTTTTTTTCCAGCTTTTCACTGGGTTTAAGATCTGTAAAATGCTCTGCACTGCACTTGAAACATAAAAAGTTTAAAAGCTGCCCAGGAATAATGTTAGGAGACATTCCAGAGGAAGAGATTAGTCAAAATAGAAAGAAAAAGAGTTTAAGTAAGTAAAACCAAACCTGGGCAACCTCCAAAGTAGAAGAGCAGAAGATGTACACTCCAGATCAAAAGACAAATGGACAGTTCAAAAGTGGAGCCAATTCCTTATGCAATGTATCTCAGACTATACTTATTGTGGGAATTTTTTTTTTTTTTTGTCTCATAGGAACAAGTGGACATTGAAGCCTTCATCAGCCTCTATCTTCATTTTGTGTTCATTTCTCAGAGAAAGTTACTCCAAGTTGCAACACACTAGAGATGCAGGCTTGGAATGTCCAAACTGGAGAAACCATGCTGATTCATGCAAGGTTGCTTGCACAAAACAGGTAAAACCTAAAGTAGCTGAAAAAGAACTTGGGTGAAAGGAGAGATATCCATGACCAATAGCAAAGAGACCATGAACCATGAGCCAGAAAACCTGTACAGGTTCTGGGAGTTTTCAAGACAGGTGCACTAGAAAACATGTTCAGAAATACAGAAGAATGCTACTTATTCTTTGAATTTCTGAGATAGTGGGCACTGAAGACAGACAAGGTTTAAGAATTTTGTCTTATCAAAAGAGGACAGCTGCAGCCTTGACTGGTAAAAAAAAAAAAAAAACAACCCACACAATGACTGGCAGTGTCAGAAATACATGTCTTGTTACACCCAAAGATAAATCAAGCTGTTTCTTCTGCTTGCTACAAGCAGTTTGCCCCCCATTCCATTAGAATTCACTTGTGCTCTTATCTGTACCACAGTCTAGTGTGAGATCCCCTCAAAGAAAGAGGAAAAAAAATCCAACGGAGACCAATTGATTATCCCAATCTAATAGCCCTGGAAAAGCTGCCAAAACAAGCACAATGATCAGAGAAAGGAAAAGGTCCCATGTTTCACTCATTTTGTCTTCTTCTCACTGCCAGCAAGATGACTAGAGACAAGCCAGTTACCTTGGCCTGTTTGTACAGAATATAGGTAAGTTTGAAGAGGAATAAAAGTTTTTGTTGATTCAATCTGCCAGCAAGACAGTGGTTACTTTTAAATGAAGAAGCAGCATGGACTTCTGAACTCAGGAAAACCTCTCTGTGTGACTGGTCTTTGACAAGCAGCTTTCACCCTGGCCCTGAGTCTCTGTAGCGTAGCTAAGGGATCCATAGGAAGAGGAATATAGCCATTATTTGACCTCTGTGAAACTTCTAAGAGTCAGAATCACTACTGGAAAACCTTTAGGGGTCCACAAAAACGAAAAACAATGACAACCATTGCCTTAAATTGGCAGGTCTTTAGTTTTGTTCCTATCTTCAATGTGGGCTGGCTGTGACCTTAGAGAAAGTTCAGTAGGACATGTTTGAGGTTAAAATAATCAGCTGAACAGTGTAACATCTCTTATTTATACCTCAGGCTGAAGTGAACTTAATTTTAACTGGAGCAGCCAGTTAAATATTAAGATTTGCAGCCTTCGTCATGTGGTATCTTTCTTTATAACTAGTGGAAGAATGGTCAATATCTCTTCACAGCATAATTTATGTATTTGCTAATTACTGTAGATTACATCTCAAGTGAGGTGATCACACACTTGTTAGCTCCAATTACAACAGAAAAATCATTAATCATAGCTTTATAGTACAGAATGGGTACTGTAGGTATTAAACAGATGTTTAGATTGTTGCTATACAACTCCTATGATATTAAGATGAATACCTTAAATATCCAGAGGTTATAAAAATATCTGGAATGCCTCTGCTATTTTTCAGCTTTGTGATCTGAAATGCTGAACTGCAAAAAAAACCCAGGTGCACATGCACTAGGGTGGTGAGGGAGAGAGATTCTCTTGATGTTTCATAAAGTGAAATGTACATGGTTCGATAAAAAAGCCCTTACCTACATGTAAAAATTCAACTTTTCCCCAAATGAAACAATACATTAAGATTCAAGAACATAACCTTGTAATCAGATCTATTATTTCTTTGCATCAACCCTTAGATTCTTTCCTATGTGTTTTTTTGCCTAATGGTCTTATCATTGAGTTCAACAAAACTGAGTGTAATGTACTGAAAATACCCTCAACTGATATTGAACTTGTTGATGAGGAGTGTAGGCCTGTTAAAATTGACAAAACTGACAAGTTCTCTATTCCCTCTTATTATATTGCTCTTTGGTTCAACATGTAGCTTTGCAAGCATAAAACCTTTATTGCTTGCTGGTTGAAAAGAAAGGTCATACTCAGGAATACATTTCATTAGTCATGATTCAGACTCTTTTATCAGTTTTCCTCTGATGTAAATCCCAATTTTTTAATGGTATGTAGGTACAAAGGCAAAAATAGAAATATTTCATAGAGTTCTAGAGACTATCACTGACAAACTAAGGTCATAACTCTATTTTTATATCAGGGGGGTGAGATTTTCTTAAAAATATTTACTTGGAGATACAGGAGCAGCAGAGACATCAGCAAAAATTTATGCTTTGGTTTTAGTAGTGCAATCACTGCTAGACTGAGTGCTAGCTAAATGCACAAGTTGCTGCTCAGATTGTTTTTGCTGAAAAGTCACTGGAAGATCTAGTCCACCACATGACCCCAAACCAGATGCACTAATGCAGCAGAGGGAAGACATGCAGAACTGTGAAAAGAAACCAAGGAAGAATAGTATATTGCCTTACTCCAGAATTTCAAGACCATATTTCTAAGCAGCAAAATCCTACCAAGCAAGTCTGTACTAACTTTAATTCCCGTGACCATCTCAACGCTTTATGGAACTAGATGGAGAACCACATCTATCCAAAAAGATATTTGGCAATCTATTTTAACAAATAGGCCTGTAAGCAGTCATAAAAGCAAAAGTGAGGGAAGTAAATTTGTGCAGAAATGACTGAATAGATCAATGGAAGAAAGTGTTCAAAACAATTTAACAACCAACAGAACTGCCAAAATTATTCTGCCCTTCCTGATGCTGTCTGTTTCCAGGGCCAAATCAAGTTATACCCGATACAGTGTGTGCCAACCCTCAGAAACAATTTGAAAGCACTTCACTCATTTAAAAAATTGTTAAATATTAATCATCCAATAAATAGCCCACAAAAATACAATGTAACTAATGCATAAATATCTACACATTAATTTAGGCTCCTAGTGTAAAATATCTAGGGCTTTGCCATTTATTACATCTTACACAAGACAAAATAGTATAAAATTAAAACAATCATAAAACAAAGAACCTCAAAATGAACAAAGCTGCTTTGTACATTATGATGATAATGGCAATATTAAATCCTGTTCATGTACCCTTTTTTAGATCTGATTCCCGTCAGCCCTTTTCCAATCCAACCAGAATCAAGACTACACACTTCATCTCCTAACTTGAATCTTTGCACTTGCCCTGAAAGGAGTCACAGATTGATTCTTCACTCAAAGTCATCAGCATAGTGCACGTGAAAATCTTGAAGAGAGAAGTTCTTTAGCAGCCCAAAGTTTTCTTTAGCGGTACCTTTCCAGGCCCACTCCAATCAGGTCTCTAGGCTTGATGGATTGATTTTACCTAGCTTGAATCAGGGACTTTGAAGACTGACACTAGTACCTCGTATCTGGCAAAATCTGAATATTTAAGATTTCCTTACAGAAAAGCAGGGTCCCAAGGTCTCTCAGATAATTAGGGATTTGCTCACAGACCTTCTCTTAGCATTGACACAATCTTTAATTTTGTAAGGGGAAAAGAAGAGCTGCCAGAAATTTTCAGGCCTTTAGAATAACTTACCATGTGCCTCAGGGAATCCTGGCTGGATCTTGTGAATTGCAGTGGCACTACCAGTTTTGACTAAACTATGCCTGCAAATCCACCAGAAAGGTTTCAGAATGAACTGCTACCAGCTTACCAGTTGAGCTGCTTTCCACAGAATTAAAACAGAGCACCTGGGCCTAGTTAACCACTGACAAACAGACATCGAATGAGGTCTAAGTTTCTGCTTCCCATTAACATCATTTGTAAGTCATATTTTTCCCAGCAGGAAACATTACGAAGAAACCACGAAGTTGCCTCCAATTTCAAATGAGGAGCTACTTCTGCATTTACTTGAAATAGTTGCACATGACTGGGGTGTAGTCAGATGAGGTGTAGTCAGGCTGTCTACAGATACCTGAAGATGAGTGAACCTTTCTCCTCCTCTGCTTGCTTTGCTCTCCTTCCAGCTGCAGTCCAGACTTCTGTAATCCATTCCCTCCTTCCTAAAACAGTTCACAACAGGCTACTCCTGTCCACTCAAACCTTCAGCTTCTACAGTTCCTCTCCTCAATAACTCTCATGTGCAACAAAATGTACTTGTGCTTCTCGCACCTGCTGTGGCCTTGGGTTTGTTTGGATTAATAAAAATTCTGATCCTGTGGATAACAGCCAATTATATCACTGTGATCTGTTCAAGTAGCTGAGAAAAGAGGGAATTCTTGGGCTTGTAACCCTCAGATTTAAATACTTCTACATCAAGAATAGCTCCTGATCCTACACTTGGCTCCTGATCCTACACTTCTTTCTGTTTTTTGGAGAGGTAGAATGCCTGACAAACGTTAAAATGTAGACTTATGTATATCTGCTTCTAGTACTGTTTTGGTCCTACCTCATTTCCCAAGTATTTTAGACAAATTCTAGTTCTTGTAATTTTTATAATTAGTGTCCATCCAAAATATAATCAAGTATAATGAGAGAACTATGTGATTAAAAAAAAAAAAAATATAGTGAAGACTGAAACAGAAAGTATGAATAAAAAGTACGAGGCAGGTGAAAAACTGAAATTAACACTGTATTTTTCAAAATAACACAATATTTTCCATTTAAATTATTGTTGTGTTCTTTTATATTTTTCAATTCCCATTTCAAGTAAAAGTATGATGAATAATGATTAGTTCCAGAGAAGTGCTCCCACAATAACACGACATTTAATTGTATCCTTCTTTTTTTGCTAAAACTTTTTGTAGTCTTTAGTTTTTCCTTGTTTTTGACAGCTGGGGGAAGGGGACACACTGACACCCTCACATGAAATGGGAAGTCTTCCATGTGCTATTTGCACACTATGGAACATCAGTGCCTCCTAAGATTGCAGCTGTGCGGCAGATAAGCAATGTAATTGTTTAATGAAATTTAGTTAAGACGAAAAGAAGGAAAAACCTGACTTAGGAAAAATCAGAGACAGATTCCAGCTTTCTCATTAAGGTTTAAAGAAAAGTACTTTATATGCCTGAATGACTGCCTTAGCCTGGTATAGTCCTTTCCTAGTCCTGAATTTCATGCTTTTTATTCTTTCTAAAGCTGATTTCAATTTTGGACAGCATCCACCTAGAATGACTTGTATGTTTTTAATTTCTCCTTTGACTATAGAACTTAAACAAACAGGTTTGGCTGGGTGGATTAAATCAGAAACAGATAAAAAGTCTTGAAAATGAAAAGTAGGTATGCCAAGTGCACGAAAGTCAACTTCCATTCATTTACTCTTTCATTATTTCTGTTATTGGATACTTCAGCACTCAGGTTTCTCAAAGAGCTGAAGTAAAAAGAAATAATGAATACCAAGGATGTTGAATTTACATTTCAGATTTTTTCCAGAAATCTTAAATTAGAAGAGAGTCAAATAGAGTTTGTTGTCTGTTCCAAATGATCTAGATAAAGTTGAAAATTAGCCCAAGGTAAATGGGAGATAAGTAAAGTATCAAAGATTTCAAGAACAGGAATTCAACTGCTCTGGAATTATCTAAGGGTCTTTCAATGCCCTAAATTGTTCTTTATTCTTTACTACCATGAGATAAGACTGATTTATTACAACAGTGTTAACCCCACTTTAGAATTTCAATTCCTTGCAATAGAACAAAGAAAGGTGTTTGAAAAAATTGAACTCTCTCGGCAGACAAAAACCTTGAGACCTTTAGACTTGATATTGGGGTCTCCTAGTTTCTAAAATCCTGAGCTCTTGGTCGATTATAGGAGTAGAGACTCCAGGCTTGCAGTCCATCATATTTTTGTATAAGAGACTCTGAGTTCATATTACATTCATTAGAAAAATAGACAGAAAGAAAAGAAAAAGTAAAAAAACTCTCCATTCCTGCCAGTGTGCTTAGAACAAGTGTGCTGGTAACTTCCTCCCCATCATCCAAGTAGCAACCACCAAATAAGAGTAAATAGCCTCCAACAATTTTCCAAGAGTCAAAAGCATCAATTTTTCCACAACCAGATGTCTAATCCTTATTCTCAACTTGTAACAATTGCTACAGTACAGTTATGTGTTAGTCAAACAAAACCGACACAACAATACAGAACCTCAGGCATAGCATGGAGAAATGGAAAGGAGAATGTGGAATAACTACTGAATATGTTACAGTAGAGACTTTGCATCCAAAAACTTGCCTGTATTTCCCCCACATCCCTGCAGAGGCATCAGTAGGTCTAATAAAATATATTCTCTTCCCTTAGAAATCTTTTCTATGTTATTCAGTATTGAACAGAAATTGTCCCTTTTTAAAATGTGGTGACAGTAGAAGGACTACAGAAAACCCCCTAACTGAAATATCTGCGTGCTACATGACCTGGACCCTAAACCAGAGAGGAGGAAATCAAGGTACATCTGGAGAGTCCAGTTTTAGTAAAGAAGTCATAGCTCAAATACTGAGTGTAACAGAAATTCTTAGGCGTGATCATAAAAATATCAGCTAATGCAACTATTAGCAGGTTTCAGATTTCTGTATTGTAATTTTTAAACATCAAGGAAAGTAGAGGCAAGGACAACAGATGATCAGCAGGTAACAGACAGTGTCCTTGACTTCCTCTTTATCTTGGCTTAAAGGAATTCTTACAGTAAAAGGATTATAAAAGAAATCCCATGATCCTGAACAAAGATGCCTATAGCTTCCTGTATAGTATGGGGCACAGCACATCACTGATTACTCACTACAGAAATAGCCAGTGATTTCTTCTTTTTTTATCAGTTCTCCACATATTTCTACTGATTTATGTGTTAAATCAAAATTTTTCCAATCTTTCCTCAGAAATAGTTTGTGGATAAGTATTGATGTCCCTGTTTCCCTTTACACTGTCACACACACATGAACATGTAACAGTTCACATACAGATGTTTATTTTGCTCAGCCATCTGTTCCATCTGAAACAAAAGAGATAACAGAAAATGAACTCCCACTGTAACTCTCTTTCTGAATACATAAACAAACAACTGAGTTCTCAACAAAAAGTCTGTTTGTTTTCACAGTGTGTTCAAAAATATTGCACTTTATGGATATCTCAGAAAGTCAGGTCCCTGGTCTGAACAGTGTGAAATATTGGTAAGATAATAATTAAAAAATTATGAGTGATCATGGGATAAGGGAGCATATGGATCACTCCAAAATTTTAATTTGCAGCATGATGTTTTGTGTCTTTTTTTTTTTTCTTTGTAGTTATAGGGGTTTGGGTTTTTTCTTTTCAGACAAACCCCCCACAACTAAGAACTGGATTGGACATAAGCAGATGCAGTGAAGGGTGGTAAAATGAGAGAAAGGGCTTTAATGAGAGACTTGAAGAGGGAGTGTGGTGGGCAGTGCCAAAATACAAGAGTCTGTTTTCAACTGTAGGGATGAGTTGTCCCAAAAAGACTGAGTCACAAAGTGGTGGTCAGGTAAAAGGCACAAGCAGAGGGGGCATGAAATGGGAATAATAAAGTCTGGAAGAGGTATACACAATAGTGTGCAAAACAATAACAAGACAGAATTCTAATTTGGGAAGGCCATTAAGAAGTATTTTAATTTTAGTCAATGAGAGAAAAGGGAGAGAACCATAAGAGAGTAACATTTGTAGTGGAATCTGTTAATCAAGAAGAAAGCTCAGTTACTTGGTATGACTGGGAGACAGCTGAGGAAAGGGAAAAGAAGATACAGCTGCTATTGTACTATCAGAGAACTGGTTCTCATGAATATGAAGAGGTTTTGTCCACCTGGAAATAGTTATCCATTCCTGCCTCCTGATCATATATCTGCATAGAAACCATACCTTTATTTGTTTTCAGCTATCCAAGACTGTTCCAAACTTTGGTCCTGAAAGTTTTAGAATGCTGTCCACCTGAAAACTGAGCAGGTATTAATAGTTTACCTACGGTGTGATCTGACCCCCAAATAAATGAACATAGGTAGATTCAAATCTTACTGAAGAAGGCAACAGTAACATCTTGAGCCAAGGGGGTTCACAGTAACTACTGACAGTTTATATTGACATATATCAAGTCAAATTTCCTCACACACCAGCCCAGTTCTCACTACAGGTTTCACTTGGCTCTTACTGCATTAGGTCCTGTACTCCTGCATTGGAATGGGTATAGCTATACCATAATAACTGATTTCAGGATGAAAATTTTCCATTTTATACTCTCTGAAACTAAACAACTAGATGAAGCATGAAATTTCATGCAATTGAGCCAATTAAATTCATGTCCTGATACCTGCAGTAAGGCTTTAAACCAGAACTGTAACTGGGGACTAAAAGCCAGGCCTAGAACAGATCGAGTAATCCAACCTTGCCTCTTATTTTACATGCTAAGAAAACTAAAGAAGCAAACAAAATCCCAAAAATTATAATACTTAAACATGGAGTTTCTGTGGAGGTATTCCTACCTTAAGTTTCCAAATATGGATATGTACCCCAACAACAGCCTACTTGATCTCCCTGTGTATTAAGTGGCAAGTCACTAAATGAGGAAACTTTGTTGGTTTCTTTTTTCCTTTGTCAAGGGACACTTGACAAAGGTATTACAGCAAAAATATTTTTTTTAAATGAGAAATTATGATTTTGAAAAAGAAATGCATTACATATTTGGGCTATAAAAGCAAGAGTAGAAACACTTCAGCTGTAGTATTACATTTGAAAAATATTTTGGCATATTTGATGTACACAGAAGTTTGGAAAATAAGAGACACCAGTAAGGTAATAATTTATAAATCTGTTAAAACTTTCCACACATATAACCATCTAGAATTACATTCATGGATACCCAAAGCAGCACTAGTCATACACAATCAGACCCCAGAAGCAGTTCAGTGATGCTATTATGGTATAAATCTACTAAAGTTGACTCATCTTGTGTTGACACAGCACCTGTACCACAGGAAGAAAGCTAAGTTAGCCCAAGAGGGTTAACCTACACAGTCTGCAGTATGAGTTACATTACAGCAGCTCATTTTGATCTGGCTTATGAGCCTGTTCACTGCCCTGCCCTGCCCTGCCCAGCACAGAAAAACAGAAATAGCCAAGACAAAGAACAAGCTTTTGAATACCTTGAGATTTAAATTCCGTCCAATTGCTTGGGGGTGAGTTTTCTATCTGACCTCCAGCACTACTAAAAGTGTTCATCTTTAACACATAAACTTTCAGTTTTCAGAATGGCTATGTTTTACCATAGTGAACAAGGTTTTATGGAGCAAGACCAGAGAAGTAGGACACCCAAGCCAAAGCAACTTAGATTCATTCAAGTTCATGCTAAAGGGAAACGACAACACCTCTCCTTCAGTCCTTTTACCAGGTCACATTATTGACAATGTGCTTTTTCGACTGATTTCTTTGGCATGAAATAATAATGTTACACTACATAGCCAAAGTAAAAAGCATAGACACTCTTTAACAAGAGAATAGACACATCCACAGCCCTTCTTACTGGGCACTGGTCTTGATATAGTCTATAACAGCTGATCTCATGGCATAAAAAGACTCAAATAGATTGTGCTTCAAATGCTTGTCCTCGCTGACTCTCTTATTCCTGTACTTCAACATATATATACACACCTTAGACATTAATCACTAGAAGTTTACACACAGACTAGTCATAAACACCCTTATTTTAGAAACACTGGTTCAATCACTGCCATCTTGCTTTCAGTTAACCTCATTCAAAATAAAGGCACTTTCCCTGCTAGCTTTGATTTGATATATAACCCTTTCAGACTCATTTCTGTTGTTCTTCGTGATGCATTCTGTTCTAGTCTCTACCTGGATATAACCACACAAATTAATGCTGATGCTATACTCACTACAGTGACAGCATTAATAGAGCACTATTTTGTTGTCCACAATAAGCTCCCTCTTGTGCCTCTGGTGTTCTGTAATTAGGCCCCTTCAGACACACAGTTTGGTTATTATGGTTCATCAGCTTATAATGCATTATTCTAAATAGCTGCATTTTTCTTTCTTTTTTTTTTTTGCTTTTCCCTTTTTGCTGTTAAATTTTTTTTTAAAACCCAGTTAATGGAAGTAAAAAGAATTACTCACCCTTCATCTCGATCTAACATAATGTTTATGGGCAGCAGCGAGAGCAGGAAGATGTTCTTGTGAAGAAAGGAACTTGAACAGCTTTATAGGACAACAACCTAGGAAGAAATGACAAGCCAATACCCACATTTACTGTTTGTAAATCTGAGCATTGATTCTGCTTTCACAAGTGGCTTTCATCAAATGCAAATCAGAAGCCTGGCATCTGCTTGAGTAACCAGGCAGCCCTGTCCCCCTTTCAAGGGAACAAAAGCCATACAATCAAAGGGTTTTAAGAGGATGGCAAACTTATTGTAAGCTAGAAAAGGTTAAAAGTCTGCCAGGGCTTAAATATACCTCTCAGAGCTCCCAAGTATGGAAGCACTTCTGACCTTTATGAATTTCTTTTTTGTCTTTGAAATGTTTCTGTATATTTGAAACACGATAAAAAGTGACCAAACAGGAGAGACAAACTGGTTACATTTCTTACTTCCCAACTGATTTTGAAAGTTTGAGAAAGCAAACTCAAGCAGTTTTATTTGTTCTCAGATTTCAAAAATCCCACTCTGACCTCTGCACTCTGGCTGTCATACAGGACCTACCTGTATAAGTGACAGATCCTCTTCTGTAAAGATGGGTAACAACAGGAATTCACTGCAGACATGCTAATTCCTCTCTCAGAAATCTTCACTAAGAATAGCACAACCTGGGAAATGGCTGAATCACATCTGGGTAGAGAAAAAAATGTTTAATAATATTTTTATATATAACCCTTTCATGCGCATTTCTGTTGTTCTTTGAATTGTCTGAATATTGACTACTTCTACTTGCTTCGGTTAAAAGCACACTTTCCCAGCAACAAAGAAAACCAGTTTACTACTTGTACAGAAAATCTCTGGAAAATGTCTAATACTAATTTCACATGTATATTTATTGTGAAAATAAAGCCTTTTGCTGTATGATAACAGCATAAAATAGAAATTTTTAAAAATACATTAAGGCTTAATGAATTCATCAGAGTGTGTCTTTCTAATAGTCTTATTTTTCATTCATTTGGGAATAATCACAAAGCTTATCCCAATGGTTGTGAAGCTGGAAACCAACATTCAAAGACTTGTAATAAGTCTGAAGCGTCAGTTCGGTAATTTTTCAGCTTTTTATTTAGTGATTGGTTCTAGATTCCAAAATAGAATACCATCTCACACACAAGTTTTGGCTCTATAAAAACAGGATTTGTCAATGCTATTAATAACTAGATGGATAATAATTTACTACAAGTAATGTCTGAAAGACCCTGCTGCTGTGAGGGTTCTTTGTAATTATAAACAGTTTAATTTAAAACAGGTCTTGGTTCTAATGTTTTGAATGCAGGCTGACAGAGCAATTTGTGCTTTCTTCTGCAGAAATCATAACTCTCTCTGGTGTTTAGAGAAAGCTGTAAAGCAAAGTCTGGCTATTCTCTAAGGCAAAACCAGAACAGAAAAGAAGAAACAAAAGAACAGCAATAGGAAGGAGGTTTGGAGTTGAGTTTTTAACGTGTAGCAGGAACTATATAAATCAGATTATGAAACTCAGTGTCACAAAATGTCATGGAGCCCAAAAATATAAATAGAACTGAAATTAAATGATGTGAGCTAAAGGAAAAATCTATTGATACTATTGGACCTAGTGGTACAAGTGTAACCTCCATGTCAGATGGACTACTAGAACCCACCAGGCTTACCCAATACTTTGTCTCTTTTTAATTCTGTTTTCAGCACATCATGTTGGCAGACATCTCTGTCGCGTTACCCAAGGAATAAGCTTGAAACAAACAGCCGTCTCTCTGAAGCATAGAATCTGGAGTTCAAGTAATGCGGATACAAGTGATGAAAATAAAAAAAACAATCAAAACAACCACAAAACACAAATCAAAACAGGAACAATGATTTAAAAATGAAGGACTCAAAAAGAGGATCCCAAGTAGGAAACAGATTCTGTTATCATTGTGAATATAGCAGGTAAAAACCTACTTCAAGGAGGAAATATCACATAGAAATAAAACATGAGTGGTAATTCTGGACTAAGCATCCTGCATTCTGGCCATCACATCTCAAGGACTATCCCCTGTTTGCTGCCAATGAGGATTTCTCCCAAACTCAAACTCCTTACAGAGAGCAAGAGGGCTACAGAAGACAAAATGGAAAGATCAAATGATCCCAGACTACAACAAATGCAATAAAGGAAGAGGTCAAAGCATCAAAAGTGGAATAGTAAGGGAACTGGTGAGGGATGTAAAACAGAGTCTTCCTGACAGCAACCCAAGTAGCTGATGGATGCTGCCAAGTGATTTTCTGCCCAGGAACAGAGGTACCACTGTCAGAAGGAAGATACTGAGCTGAACTCAAAATCTGACATTGAGCTGGCATTTCCATCCAACCCACTAGGAAAGTTCTTAAGGCAACATCATCAGGAAAAGAAAAATAGAGGTTACATTATGCAGTTTTCCAATACAGTAGCTTGTGTTCAAAGCTGATCTGCACCCACAACAAGGTTTTCCCCACAAAAACGTCTGTGTTAAATATCACAAGATCTTTCTCCTCCTAAAAGCAACATCTGGATTTAGTACATATATTCAAATCAAACCCAGAAAAAAAAAAAAGAATTTCTGTGCTGAGTCATGCTCAGAATAATTCTTACCTTCTCTGTGATTCTTTTCAGCTGCAAATATTAGACAATGTTTCCTGAGAAAGAGTGTAAATAAAATACTTTATTATTCTTTCTGCAAATAAGTCACTTTCACAATATCAGCCTTGCATAACTTGTTTTCATCTAATACAGTCATCTGCATAATAATTGGTCTTCCCAGGCCCTTCAGCAGAACCACAAAATGTAAGAACAAGTGTCAGGGTGGCATGCTATGTTTACTTAAGAGAGTTATTCTAGAATGTCTGCAGTAATACACAAGGCACAATAAAGATGAGAAACTTTACTAATGCTATCCAAAATGCTGATGCCCTAATGTTAAGCACACTATCCTTTTCTATTATGTTTACACAAGATAGACCCATGTAATAGGAGCATGAAGCAGTGTTAAATTTAAATAATATAGACATTATATACTACTACATCATTGTTTTCCACGTAATACTATGGTTTTAGCCAGATCCCACTTGCAACTCTGTATTATTATCTGATAATACATGCTGATTATTTCTTGAAGCAAGAGTCAGAATTTTTTAAATTGTTTCTACATCTCATTAAATCAATGGGATACTGGTGTCTAAACAGTATTAGCTCCCTCTCATAGGCCAGTACATAGGATAGCATAGATTGAAGGTTAGAATCTTCCTAGTCTTTTTGATACTTTTAATGTTATCTCTTACATTAAAATCAGAGCAGTGACAGTCCTAACTGTAAGATTTTCAAAGACATTTCAAACAAAAACATCAAATATTGAAATTGCTTTAACTTCTCACCTTCTTTTCTGTCATTGTGTTCTCTTCTTTTTCCTCCCATACACAAACACATGCAAACACATTCTTACACACACCACAAAAGCATTGAAAATTAGAAAGACTCAACATTTTTTTAATGTGAAAATATAGAAACATACTCTCATAAATGTGAAGCTACCGTGGCTGGAAGTCTAAACATTCAACACATAATTTGTAACTTTAATCAACACATCTCATTTTGCTAATGCATACTGACTGGCTGCCTGAGTGCTAATGAGCGTCCCTGAATGCTAATGGCTCTGTGAATCTAGATGGCCTCTGAGCATCACATGGATTATCTGAAACTTATTTGCATCTCAGATTCCCAGCACCATTCAGCTTCACCTCTCTTTGACCTTGACATTTTATAAACCAGGGAGAACAGTTGTGTTATGAAAGAAAAGCCAAAACTGAACCAAAAAATGCAGGCAGGCATATATCCATCAGAATACATTAGAAACAATTTAATGAGTTGAATATTCTCACACTAGAATATGGTCACTGTAAGATATTATACCTCTTAGCTCCCCTTTCTTTGAACTCTAATGCTTACAAGACATATGCTTAGGAACACAGTGTGTGTAACCAGGAAATAGTAAAACAAGGGTTGTGAGAAGAGTTAATACCTTTTAGAACCAATTGATTTGCCAGCAATTACACATATTATACATTACTGCATATATTACTATGAGGCAATATAATAATACATATATCATCAATTCAGCACAGCTGGAAAAAAAGAAAAGGTTTCAGGCACACAAGACCTCCTCCAAATACTATCCCATGTATTAAAAATGAGTATTCTCTTTTCTCCAACATATAACATTTATTTGGTGATTGTCAGATGAGTTCTGTAACTTCACAAAAGTCCCATCTGTTCCAGTGAGTAGACTTTGCATTAATGCCCTGCTTTAAAGGGAAACCTATATTCAAGGTATTATTTCACTGCTCTGCATGCCATAGCAAGTCAGAAATATTTTCTCTGGAAGTTTTTTTCCTTTTTAAATTGTGTTTCATGTTGTAACCTTTTTTCTGTGAAGAAATCCATGGATACAAATATATACACATGCACACATACATTTACATATTTTCAGGAAAAGAAACTTTCTTGTCTGGAAAGAGACATGAAAATTATAATTGAAGATTATGATGCAAATATTATTTTAAAATAAACTGTCTTTCTACTTTTTACTACTCTCAGAGTAAACAGACACATAATATTCACATGATAATCAGATCTGGTTCCCAGCTTGAAATACAGCGGAAGCACTTGATGTGTAGTTAAAGTCAAAAGCCAGGAGAGGCCATTAGATCATCTGGTTTGATCTCTGCAATGTACAGTCCATTTGATGGCCAAATTTATTATGGAATCCTTAAGATGTGGTTGACTCAAACATACCTCCCAAGAAGGTGTATAACCGATCTGAGAACTTCAAGTTATGGAATATCCACTCCTTCTCTGTGTGTTTGGTTTGCGACAGCTTAATCACTTCTCTTTTTAAATTTATTATGATAGAAGCTTTTGATACACGGAGAAAAATAAAACTAAAGACCTGTTGGCTTCTGTATCTGCTTTCCCATCCATCTGAACACACTACCATTGGCTACATTATCCAACATGTCCTTTTTCTTCCAATATTTACATTTTCGCCCATCAACTCTTCTGAATTTTGCCTAGTATTTCAAGATCTATTAAAAATTACCAGCATGCCAGATGTCTTTTTAGTTCTCTAAAGACTGTTTGGTACAAATTATCTGCAACTCTAGAAGTGTTTATCCTTTAATGACTGTGTATGCCCTGAAAAGCACTTTCTTATCCTCATGGAATGCAAACACATGGCTTTCCAAGAACAGAAAGTCTTACTGAATACTTCTACATCTTCTTTACAATTATTAAGTATTAATTTATCTCCAGTTGGTAATGGATTTATGGCACATTTAGGATATCCCTGACTCCTCATTATGATTAGCTTTTGGTTTCTCCCCTATTGTCCTTGGATTCCTTACAAGTTTTCTAGATTTTTTATTTCCCAAATGATGTACACTGACATTTATTTACCAAAACTACTTTTCTGTAATTATATAAAATGACATGTCCTACAAGAAGACAGCTGACATCATGAAAATGTCTCCAGAGACAGTTACATAAAAATCAGGTTTGGAGAATACTGAAGACAAGTTTCTCAAAGACAAAGCTCTGGGGATCATGGATTCTTCTGGGAGAACTCAAACTGGTGTCTAAAACAAATTATGTCACTGTACAATCAGGAAGCCTAAGATTCCTGCATTTAAAATATTATGATTTAACCTTTATAAAACACAAGTTAGTAATAAAAATTTGGTGAAATAATTAGATTTGACACTGTAAGGAGCTTTAGCCCATCCTAACAAGGATGAGTGTGATGTTTGTTCCAGAGTCATACATGGTAGGTACCAGCAACTGCTACAATCACATCAGGAATATATAAAGAAAAAACTATAATGTGACTAAAAAGCTAACATTTTATCACAGTAAAGTCTGTGTGGGTAACTTTATTGGCGAAGTTAATGGTTCTGGGTGCATGCCTAACACTTTGCATAACTAATTCTCAAATATAAAATTGTACATCACAAAGGTGGACAAAAAAATGGATAAAAATTAAAGCATCATAGTCTATAAACCTATTGGATCTGTAATAGTCAAACAAACATAACACCATCTTGAACTGATACGATTTATTCAGAAAATTCCCATTAATACTACTGGGAATTTATTACAGTAAAGCTTCTAAGCAGTAATGGTAGAATAATATTCCATAATAAACTACATCAGGTGATGTAAATTAATTTTGCAGTCTTAAACAGTTTGCATTTTATTTTTGCCTTCTTATGTTAACAAAAAAAAATTAAGGATCTGAAAATATTTACTCTCAAAATGTAAACTTTGATTAATTTTACAACTTTCAAATAATTTGTTACTATCTTAATGCCATACATAAAAATAATCCTACCAGATATTTAAGTGCTATCAGATTTAAAGAATTTTGTGAAGTTTTAATTAGCTTGACAATTTTCAGCAGCTTGTCATCTAATATCGTAGTGTAGTCCTCACTATTTCCCACTTCCCTGAAAGCTGCCTGAGTTTTTCTTACATCAGACAAGAACCCACACTGTAGGTTGGCTTCTGCAACCAGTTTTGAATTGCTGTGGTGGGTTATGTAAGGTGAACAAAGGACCTTGCCAGATACTTAATTCTCCACTGTTTCTGACAACACGCTCAGGGCAGGCAACAGTCAGTTCATGCTGTGTTCCCTGTGCTGTGCAACTCCAGAACAGGGACACCCAAAAGAATCCCAGTAGGACAGTTACGCTATTCCACAGGGACATGGGGCAATTCTCTCTCCTCAGACCTACTATTCCAGGTTTTCTTCAGACCTCTATTTAAGTCAGCTCAATTCAGACCCAAGTTTGGAGTTTTTTCCCTACGTGAGTACAGCAGCTAACAATTTTAAATGTTAAAAGAGGGAAATAATTAGGGAAGACATTGATATATCACAAGATTATTCAGCCACTGTGGGAATGTGGGAGAAGAGTAGCAATGATTGTTTGTTTGAATTCTTTCTGTGCCTTGATCAACCTTTGCATTTACCACTAACATTTCTGCCACCTCCTGGCTCAGCCACTGTCAAAAACTACCAGCTGGTGGTATATGAAGCAATGTGAGCAGGACTACTCTGAAATCCTCAATTCTGCAAAGAAATCCTCAATTTCAGTGAGAGATCCTGCATTGATTAGCGTGGAAAGCAGTTGTTATAAATTTTGCGTTATTCACAAAAAAGAGCATCAGCAATGACTTAAAATACTCTTGCCCTGCATTCTGGCATATGGATGATCTCAGTTTGACCTGCACCACCTTCTCTGGGCCACATTTGGAGCTAGATCTGGAAACTGATGCAGGCTGAATGAAATTGAAGAAATGAGCAAATGAAATACTAAAGCTAGATCAGGCCCAAAGATTGTCCTTTTGCCATATTTATAGCAAGAGTACAAGTTTCATCAAGCTAACTTTCAAAAATCCTCAAAAAAACCCAACCCTTTCTCAGTTTTCCATTTTTGTTAAATAAATTATATATTCTGTGTATTTTATATATAAGAAAGTGTCTTGGGTTACAAATAGAAAAGTATTTAGAAAGTTATCTGTTCTTTAAACATTTCTTCCTTTATTTTCTAGTAACATTTTTTCTATATAGACAACCCCCAGGGATGAGCAAATTCAGACAGTTTCTGAGCTAACTTCTGCCCAGGTTAGATATCTCTGGAACTTTGGGGCTGTATATGTACTGCTCATTACAGCAGCCATGTAAATGTTGGTTTATAGTCTCTTGAAACATTTGTCTAATTCTCATGAAAACATGTGAAGACCAGATACACCTTGTATGGCTGACAAAATGAAGCTTATCCTTTTATGAGTAATCTTATAATCTCTAATAATGGCTTTAGAAGCTGCTGCACAAATATCTTAAAATAACTCCATACAGCACTTTAATCCTGGCTTAACACACCCTTCTGCTAGGGAAAAGAAATCCTATTAATTTGTGATAACTTTGTAATATACAGAAAAAGGTGTTGTCTTCACTGAAATCCTTCTCCTTTTCCACTTAAGACCTAAATAGGAATGGAGAACATGGGCAAGTCTGCAATGCAGTGATTCACTTGCACACAGAGCACTTCTGTGAAGTGTTACCCCACAACACAAACTTTATATTTGCTGTGTGAAGTTGCCACAGACTTTTTGAGCATTGATGCCATGTCTGCACCCCAAGTGTCACGGTGTTACAGGTATACCATAGCTAAAACTATTTACTTGGCTCTTTTGTTTGTAAAGCATGAAAGCTTTATTGCTACCCACTGCATCATTTTGTGCACATTTATTCTGCAGAATGGTGAACGTACAGTTTAAATTAAACTTTGGGAGACTTTGATCTTTGTTTTTTTTTATTTTGACCTAACATTTTAATTTCCAGTCAGGTTTTATTAAAACAACAGGAAAATTACAGGCAAGTTTCTATATTTTAACACTTTATTTAAGTTTTATTATTTATAGAAATTGTTATAATTTCTCTTAAATTCACAAATATGAAAAATATTGAGATGTAATCTATTTTTGACAAAATTTTTAAGTTTTAAGATCACATTTCCATTTCTCAAAATCCTTTAATCACACTCCAAGTTTGTAAGCTAAATTACCTAAAAATGACAAGAGTTACTTCTCAGCAGGAATGAAAGGGGACAAGTCAATCTCTTTTACATACAAACAAGTCAATCTCTTTTATATACAAACAAACAAAAATCCAGATCCAAACAAAACTCACAGCTACAGTTCCTAGAGATAACAAGTAATTTTGTCAGTTTTCACCAGGTATTTTTCCCCTGCCTGCCTCCAAGGAAACAGGGAGATCATTAATTCTACAGTCAGTAGCTGAAACCAGTTAGTCTGACTTCAGACCTTACTGATCACATCCCTTGTGCTCAGTAAACCCCAGACTACGAAAGATATATCACTTTTCCTTTCTTACTAGGAATCAGCAGTCAGGCCCGAACACCATTCCTAATACAAACGTGCATTTTTAGTTAGACCATGCACCTCTGTGAGTATTTTGATCAAAAATGCATGGCCCCATAAGGAAGGGAAGACAGAACATAGAGGCAGTAATGAAAGTGACACAATATTTTTGCCAATATGACTTTGTACTTTCAAATTACAGTGCAATGGATTTAACCAGTCACACCTCACAGCGCTGCAGAGTTACAGAACAGGAACAATCCTCACTCTAATTTAATTTAAAAGAAGCATGAAGAAAAGCTTTAGAAAATGTTGGTTCTCCTGGCCAAGATCAAGCCTACAAATTGGAAAAAGCAGTCTTGCTTCTCTGAAACAGTCAAACACTAAACAATTGGTAATCTATGGACTTTATAGCACACTAATTCACCAGCTCTCAGAGTCAGATTAAGAATGATTTTAAGGACAGCCACTCAAACTGTAGGATCTGCGATCATTCTGGGCTAAGGGTGTAAAGAGAGGACAACAAGCAAGAGACGGAAGAAAGCAAGAACAAACTTAATAAATAATATTCAGAAGGGATTGACTATGCATTGTGTTGTCATGATGAATCAACCCATCTATTGTGGTCACTCTGTAGCTTTCTATAAAGGTTTTTATAAAGAATGCATCTTTTGACTTGCTGTTTATTTAAGACAGTGCATTTCTGTGGATCCAAGTTTGACATTGATCTCTTAGCAATCTATGTGATATGGAAAGCCACTTCAGCTGTAATATTGTAAAATGGTATTTTGTCACATGGTATTTTACAAAATTCTCATGGAAAAATGTGTGAGAGCTCTTTAAAATGCAAGATTCACCACAGGGGAAACAGCGGTTAGCTCTGCAAAGGAAAGAATGTCACATGGCTGAACACATTCTCTCATTATTCCCAGAAGCTGAAAGAGTAGCTAGAGGCAGAAAACTGACAATAATTATATTGCCTAGAAACTGACAGCATACATAAATCTACTGTATTAAACCTTTACTCGTTCATTTACTTTCCAAAGCTCATTTCAGCATTAGCCCAGAAGTAACACTGTGCAAGACACTGCTCTTCAGTTTAAGGGAAATTTGGGTAAATTTTTCTTCCACGTACTGTGATAATTAACATTTTGTATGGTTGCTCTCTATCCTGTGGCAACCTGAATTGCCGTGATTTTTGACTGCAATTTTCTTTCTTAGTACATTGTCAGTAATACATGAAACAGAAAGCAGGCATGCTTAAAGGGAGAGTAATTCAACCCTCGTTGAAATTGTTATATTTACAGCAAAAGCCTGAAGTGATGGCAAGATAGCTCTTCAGTCCTGAATGTCTATTTATGTCAAATCAGAAGAGCACAGTGCAATCAATCTAGACCCAGCAGGACCTTTTACTGAACTAATTTTGACATAACACTGGAAAATCAAAAACCAAAGGTGTAACTTAGAAGGAAAAATAAAGGTTGTTGATGCTACAGAAAAAGTATTAGAATGGTGCATACATGTTCCTGAAATTACCTCAAAGGTCAGCAAATTTAAAGAAAATAACTTCCTTTAATTTAGGTACCAGACGCAGCCTGCAGTATTACTGTTCCTTCAGACACTTACTGTAGAACATCACTCAGTGGTGGGTCGCCGGATGGAGCAGAGAAGCAGGCAAACCCAAGTGGTAGCCAAGGGAAAAAAACCAAGTTTTGAGCTTCCAATGTTTATGAAATCAGCATTGCTATTTTGCTGTCATTGCTTAAATAAACATCATACCATTGCTATAAACAGATTACAAATGCAATTAGAAGTCTGGAAAGATGTTCTGTCAAATCAACATATTACTTGTGATGATTCCATTATTCACAGATTATTGTACGTGTTTTCATGCATTTACTTTATTTTGGATGTCTAATTATTAATATGGTACCATATCACTTAATGGCTGTCGTGGTTTAGCTTG
>VZRN01001776.1:473958-484180 GCA_013397935.1 Dasyornis broadbenti | reverse complement strand
AAACCTCATAGAACCCCAACACTCCCAGAGACCCCCCAAAACACCTCATAGACCCCAAAAACCCCCAGAGACCATGGCACTCCCCAGAGACACTGACACTCCCAAAGACCCTTCAAAACCCCCAGGTAGCTCCAAAATACCTCAGAGACACACCCAACCCCCCAGAGATCCCCAAATGCCCCAGAGATCCAAACACCCCCTGAGTCCACAACACCCTCTAGAGACCCCAAAACCCTCAGAAATCCCTAAGCCCCTCAGAGATCCCCCAAAATACCTAAGAGTCAAAACACCCCCAGAGACCCTAAAACATACCCCATCCACCCTGCCGCACTCACGTGGATCTGACTTGGAGAAGGTGTCCCTGTCCAGGAGCTGCCTGGGGGCCAGGGGGAAGTGAGTGTGAGTGTGAAAGTGTGTGTGTGTGCGAGTAAGTGTGAGTGTATGCGTGTGAGCATCTGGCTGTGCCCGTGACTGTCTGTACCCCTTACGTGGTCAGATGTGCCCCAGGACACACATTGGGGTGCACAGCCACGTGTTGGGTTGTGCCCAGCTGTATGACAGGGTGTGTGGCGGGGTGTGCACAGCCAGCTGTGCCCCAGGACACGGACTGGCGTGCAAAGCATGACTGACAAAAGTTGAGGGGCCATGCACTGGGGGGGCTCAGCCGTGTGTCAGGTGCACAGCAGGGTGTTGGTGAGCACAGCCAGGTGTTGGTGGGTTTGGCTGCGTGTTGGGGTGCGGATCTGCCAGATCTGCCCCACAACACACACTGGGGTGCACAGACGCATCTGCACAGGGTGCACAGCCTGACATGTTAGGGTGCCATGTGTCAGGAGCACAACTGTGTGTCAGGACACCAAAGCAGGACCCCAGGTCGCAGAGGGAAGGTGCAGGGGCTGCAGGGTGGGCAGGGGGTACAGGGGATGCAGATGGTCCAGTGGGGGCCGGGAATTCAGGGTGGGCAAAGGGTACAGGGGGTGCAGGGGATACAGGGGTCCAACTTGACCCCCCTGCATCCCCAGAATCTCCCAAACCTGACCCCCCTGCACCCCCAGTCCCAGAGACTCCCCTATGCCCCCACTGTGCTCCCCATGCTCCCCAGTGCCTCCCAGCACATTCCAGTGCCTCCCAGTGGATCCCAGTGCCTCCTAGTGCATTTCAGTGCCTCCAACGCTAGCTACCTTGCTCCCCACTGCCTCCCCGTGCCTTCCAATGCCGACTGCTCCCCGTTCCCTAGCGTCTCCCAGTGCCTTCCAGAGCATCTCAGTGCATTCCAGTATATCCCAGCAATTTACACCTCCAACTTCTCCCACTTTCCGGTGCATTCCAGTGCCTCCCAGTGCATCCCAGGGGATCTCAGTGCCTCCCGCTGCATCCCAGCACCCTCCAACGCCGGCTGCAGCTGCTCCCCAGTGTTTCCCAGTGCCTCCCAGCACCTTCCAACGCGAGCTGCTGCTGCTCCCCAGTGCCTCCCAGCGTCTCCCCGCTCCCCCCTCCCGGGGCCGGCTCTCGCCGCGGCTCCGCTACCTGCAGGACACCGTAAGCTCCACGCGGGTGGCCGGGACGGGGCCGGGGTCGGTGCCCGGTTCTGGTGAGCCCAGGCCCGCCATGACCCGGGCTCCGCCGCTGCTCTGATACTGGCACCGGCACCGCGATCGCGATAGGGATCGGCTCCGCCTCGGGACCGCCCTTGGCACCGCCCGGGGCTCCCGGTACCGGCCCCGCATCGAGGGACTGCCGCGGAGTCTTCTTCGGGACCGCCGGCGGACAGACCGAGACGGTCTCAGGATCGCCCCTGGGATCGCCCCCAGATCCCCGGTACCGCCTCCGTGATCGCCCCCGGGGCCGCCTCCCCTTCCCCGCTACCGCCACGGACCCCCAGTTCTTCCCCCCGGTATCGCCCCGAAATTTTCGGGATCACCCCCAGATTCCTGGGATCTACCCTCGCACCGCCTCCGGGCCTGCTTCCAAATATCCAGTACCTCCCAGACCCGCGCGACCATCCCGGTTCTGCCTCGGAATCGTCCCCAGATCCCCGGCATCGCCCCCAGACTCCCGATGCCACCCCCCGCATCGGCCCAGTGCCGCCTCCCCATCCCCAGTACCCTCCGGAAGCTGGTACCGTCCCCAGCACTGCCCAAGGATCAGCCCCGGGATCGCCCCTCGACAACCGCTACTGCCCTGGGATTGCCCCTGAGGCTGCATCCTGACCCCGGTAGACCACGGACGATTGGTACCACCCCCGGGATCACCCCCAGACTGGACCCCCAGTGCCCCCATCCCGGTAGCCCCAGCATCCCTCCAGTTCTCAGGTACTCCCAGTGCGCTGCCCTGTGCTGTGGTGACCCTCTCAGTACCTACCACCCACTCCCCAGGATAAGCCTGCGATCCCCCTTGTTCCCCCTTAGTGAGACCCTCCCCCGGCCCAGTATCCCCACAGCCCCACCAACTGCAGACCCAGAGTCTCCCAGTCCCCCCAGTAGCTCCCAGTACCACCCCTGCACCATTCCCAGTAACACCCAGCAGCTCCCAGTACTGTCCCAGGTTCTGCACTGGGACCCAGGGGCTTGACACTGAGAGCCAGAGGAGACACCCAATGCTGGGGGATCACTCAGTGCCAGGGGGGAAACCCAGTGTATGTTGGCATGAGGACCCCACTGCCAGTTTGTGAATCACCAGTGCTGCGCGGGGAGCCCAGTCTGGGGGGGCAACACCACCCTCCCCTTTCCACCCAAAGCTCAGTGATCCAACGCATCCATGGTGGTGGGACCAGGAGGACCCAGGAAACTGTGGGGACACACAGACATAAGACAGTAGGGGTAAATTTGGGTGTCTGGCACCCACTCTAACCCCCCAGGAACTGGGGCCACTGGCAGCTCCATGTCCCCAGGGAAAGACACCCAGCCCTGCAAGAGCACCCACAAACTCCTTTTGGGAGGGATCACAAACTCCCTGACCCCCACCATGCCAAAGAGAACTCCTGCACAGGCTCACCCCAGACCATCACTCTGTGGGGGGGCCACCACATCCAGCCTTTTATTACAAACGAGCAGTACAATTTGGAGGGAGAGCAGCCCACGCCCCCTACCCTGAGGGATATGCCTTGATGACCTTGACATCATCGAGCGGTCGGTCCTGTGAGTTTGTCTCCACCATGGCCAGGCGCCCCAGCACCCCCATTCCTTGGCAGACCCTCCCAAAAATGCTGTGCTTCCCGTCCAGCCACTGTGCCGGGCCCAGTGTCAGGAAAAATTGGCTTCCATTGGTGTCTGGCCCTGCATTGGCCATTGCCAGGATCCCAGCACCTGTGGGACATGGGGACATGTCACCTCATGGATGGGGATATAGGGGACATGCCACCCCACAGCCAAGGTTCCAGCACAACAGAGGACATGTCATCCCATGGGGGATGTCGTTTTATGGCCAAGACTGCAGTATCATGGGAATGTGTCAACCCAAGACTGGGATCCGGGAGGACATGTCATCCCACAGCTGCAGTCTTTGGGACATGTCACTCCATAGTCAGGCTCCTGACGGACCTGTCACCTGATGGAGGGGTCTTAGTGGACATTACTTGCTCCCACTGGTGTCCAGTCCCATACTGGCCATCACCAGGATCCTAGCACCTGTGGGACATGGGCTAAGGGTCCTGGCACCATGAGGGACATGCCACGCTGTGGCCAGAGTCTTGGGGGACATACCACTCCAGGGATGGGGTTCTGGGGGACACGGAGGACATGCCGCCACATGAATGGGGTCTCAGGGACATGTCACCTCATGGCTGAGGTCCTGGTGTCATGGGGAACATGTCACCCAATGGAGGGGTCTTAGGGGACATGAAGAAGAATTGGTTCCTGTTGGTGTCCAGCCCCACAGTGGCCTTCACAAGGATCCTGGTGTCTGTGGGTCACAGGGACATGTCACACCAGGAATGGTGAAATAGAGCACATGGCCAAGCTCCTGGGGGTCATGTCACTCCATGGATGGGGTTTTGGGGGACACAGAGGATTTGTCACCCCACAGACAGGGTCTTGAGGGACAGGGGAGACATGCCACCTCATGGCCAGGGTCCTGGAGGACATATCCCATGACCAGCCTCCTTGGGACATGTCACCCTATGACTGGAGTCCTAGGGGTCATATCACCCCATGGATGAGGATACAGGGGACATCCCATCCCATGGGTGGGTTCCCAGAGGTCCTGCCCCATATAGGTAAGGTCCTGGGGGTTCCGGGGGTGCCCCTCCAGTGTTCTCCCAGTGCCAGCCCTGCTCACCAGTGAACTTCAGGTCAGGGTGCAGCTCATCCTCAAACTGTTTCCCGTAGATGGAGGCGCCGCCACGGCCTGCAGGGGGATTCGGGGGGTCAGCAAGACTCCCTGACACTGGGGAAGGTCCCAGGGAGATTCTGGGGGGCTGTGCTCACCGGTACCAGTGGGGTCCCCCCCCTGCACCATGAAGTCCTTGATGATGCGGTGGAACTTGGTGCCGTTGTAGTACCCACGACGGCTGAGCTCAGCAAAGTTCTTGCAGGTGCGGGGGGCGTGTTGCCAGTACAGCTCAAGCACGAGTGGGCCCATCCTGGGAATGGGAACAGGAATGGCACCAGGAACAGGGAATGGTATTGGGAATGGGAAAAGGAAATGGTGTCATCCCACAGTGATACCCACATCCCCAAGCTTCAGACCAAAGTAAGGGGCTGTGTTGCCAGTACAGCTTCAGCTGTACACAGGGCAGTCCCCAGTGTCCATGAGCCCCCAGTACCAGGAGGAGCCTGTACTCCACAGGTGCTAAGAAGCTCCCAGTGTCTCCCGGAACAGGACAGCTCCATTATTGCCCAGAATCAACCAGTCCTGGTTTCCCCCCTGGTACTAGAAAGCCCCTGGTCCACACCCCCGGTGTCCCCCACAGTGTCCATACCCATGATGTCTCCCCGTGGTGGAGAGGGGCGACAAGGGGGAGAACCAGGACCCCCGGGAAGGGGGGAAGCCTGCGGGGAGATTGGGGGGGAGGGGTGGGGATGAACCACCCCATGAGGGAATGAGGTCATGTGGGGTCAGGGTGAGGGGCTGAGACCACCTGGGGTGGGCTGGGGCCCTCCTGGTGCAGGGCTGAGGACCCCTAAGGATGGTGCTTACTGTGAGGCCTGGACCCTGATAGGGGCTGGGACCATCCTGCAAATAGGAACATCAGGAATGGGAATGGCAACAGCACCAGGAATAGGAACTGGAGACAAGGTCATCACACTGTGACTCCCACATGCAGTTTCAGACCAAAGCCAGGGGCTTTGTCTGCCAGTACAGCTCCAGCAGCAGTGGGCCCATCCTGGGAATGGGAAAACCGGGAACAGGAATGGCACTGGGAATGGGGAACAGGACCAGGAATAGAAACAGGAGATGGGGTCACCCTGCTGTGAACCCCTTCATGTATGGGATCAGTTCTTACAGATGCAGGACAGGGTCAACCTACTGTGACTGCCAACCCCAGTTTCAGATCAAAGTCAAGTTGTTAGTACAGCTCCAGCACCAGTAGGCCCAGCCTGGGAATGGGAAATGGGAATACTGGGAATGAGAATGGGAAGGAGAATGGGAATGGGAACAGGAATGGGAAGGGTACCAGGAAACACCTCAAAGTGACCTCCCCCCCCGGGTGAGTCAGGGACAGGGACCACAGGGGTGAGAGCGGATAAGGGTCAATGCGGGCTGCAGGGACTGGGGGATAATGGGACCATGGGAGGACATGGATGGCTGTTGGTACCAGGAGAAATGATCAGGACTGGCTGGTTCTGTGCGGTACTGGGAGACACTGGGGCTAATAGGACACCACGGGGTCACTAGGATCTCCCTGGTACTGAGGAGACTGGGGGTTATGGACATCACGGGGGACACCGGGGGTGGGGGGTGGGTCAGGGGCTTTCTACTACCGCGGGGGAAACCGGGACTGGTTGATACTGGGCGATAACGGAGCTGTCCAGTTCCGGGAGACACTGGGAGCTTCTCAGCACCTGTGGAGTACAGGGTCTTCCCGGTACCGGGGGTTCACGGACACCGGGGACTGCGCCGTACCGGGAGGAGCGGGGACTGAAGAACACTGGAGCCTACCCGGAACCGGGGTGAGGGGGTAGGGGGGCTGACACCGATGCACCCCCGGTGCCGCGGAAGGGGACCGGACCAGGGGTGGGCAGGGCCTCCCGCGCCGGTGCTGGCACCGGGGCTAGGCCCCGCCCCTTACGTGGTCTCCATGGAAACGGTGGGCGGCTGCCAGGAGTCGGGCGGGACGGCGGCCATGCTGCAGCGGCACGGGTCGCGGAAAGATCTTGCGGCGGCGCCGCGCTTCCGGTACACGCCCCCAGCCCGGCGGTAACCAATGGAGGGTAGGGCACGGGACTGGGGGGAGCCAATCAGTGAGGGTCAAGGCGAGGAGACAGGCCAATCAGCGGGGAGGTGTGAAGTGCGCAGACCAATCGGAACGAGGGGCGGGCGCGCCGCGGTTGAGCCGCAAGGGGAGGGGAAATTCGAACGAGACCACACCCTCTACTTTAGGCCACGCCTCCTCGGCGCGCGCGACGAGCGGGAGCCGGGGGCGGTGAGGTGGGGGGGGAGAGGGGAGACAAGGGGGAGAACCGGGACGCCCGGGAAGGGGGGAAGCCTGCGGGGAGATCGGTGAGGGGGGCCGCGGAGGGCGGGGATGGACCACCTCATGCGGGAATGAGGTGACGTGGGGTCGGGGTGAGGGGCTGGGACCCTCTGATGTGGGTTAGGGTCCTCCTGGTGCGGGGCTGAGGACCCCTAGGGATGGGGATGTGAGGCCTGGACCCCAGTGTGGGCTGGGACCTTCTCAGTGTGGGGCTGGGGTCACCAAGGCGTTGGGCTGCCGGACTGGGACTGGTCGGTGGGGCTGGAACCCTTAGTTTGGAGCTGGGACTCCCCAGTGTGGGACTGGGGACTCCACAGCTGGGGGTGCGTGCCTGGGGGTTCCCAGGGTGTAGGGGAGGGATTCCCCTATTGTGGGGCTGAGACCTCTTAGTGTGCGGCTGGGAGGCCCAGGACTGGGGATGGGACCCCCAGGATCGGGGTTTGTGGCTGAGACCCCCCGCGTGGGGGCTGGGAGGCCTAGGAATGAGGATGGGACCTCCCCGGGATCGGGATGCGGGACTGGGACCCCTCAGTATGGGGCTGGGGTCCCCAAGGGACTGGGGTGAAGGGCTGGGACCCCTAGATACGGGGCTGGGACCCCTTGAGAATCAAAATGGGGGGCTGAGGACCCCCCGGGATCGGGGTGTGGGGCTGTGACTCCCCGAGGATCAAAATGTGGGGCTGGGCCCCCTCGGGATCGGGGTGTGGGGCTGGGACCCTCTGGGTGTGGGACTGGGGTTCCCCTGCGTGCGGGATACGACCCCCAGCGGGGTAGGACCCCTTCAATGTTGGGCTGCGGTCCCCCGATGGGGGCTGGGAACCACCATTGTGGCACTGGGGACTCACAGGGATCAGGGTGCAGGGCTGGGACCTCCCGTTGTGGCACTGAGGACACCCGGGGTGGGGGTGCTGGTCTGTGGGTTCCCCGGGCGGGGGTCGCCGGTGTCATCCCCCGCCTGCCGGCGCCGGCGGAGCCGTCCCCGTCCCGGTGGCACCGAGCCCGGCGGCGCCTGGCACCAGCCGTGTCACCCGGGTGCTCGCCGGTGCCACCAGGCCCCCGCTAGGGGTTGGGAACAGGGGTGGGGGACCCCGTTGGGGTCGGTGGTGACTCCCCAGCTCCCGCAGGTGGCCCCGGTGCCCCGAGGCGATGGCCGAAGACCGAGGTACGGCAGCGCCAGTGCTGCGTGTCCCCCGTGTTTCCCCCCTGGGCCGGTGGGAGCGGGGCTCACCCCCAGTGTCCCCCCAGATGTTCGATTTGTCACCGAGGAGAGCTTCGACTTCGGGGTGCTGTCCCCCTCTGACAGGTACAGGGCGGTGGGGGGGGTCAGGGCGCCCCGTGGATGGGAATGGGGGACGGGGCACCCCATGGTTGGTACAGGGGACACAAGGCACCGTATAGTTGGGGACATGGGGGATAGGATGGGACATGGAGGACGGGGTAGATGGCACGTCATTGTCAATGTCCTAGGGGACGTGTCACCCCATAGATGGGTTTGTGGGGGATGTTTGTGGGGCATCTTATAGCTGGGGTCCTGGGGGCCACGAGGGACATGGCACCCCAAAGATGGGGTCCTAGGGAACATGTCACCCCATGAACAGGGTCCTGGGGGTCCTGTGGGATGTGCCCCTCCGCCATAGATGTGGTTCTGGGGGTCCTGGGGGACGTGTCACCCCATGGATGGGATCCTGAATGGCATGGGGGGCTCCTGCCTCTTCCTGGCAGTGGCGTTGGGGACTGACACGGCAGGGGGGACAGGGCTGACAGCACCTTTCCCCCTCCCCTCGCCCCATCTGCAGCCAGGAGGAAGAGGAGGATGAAGAGAGCCCGGGCGGAGAGTGCCGGCGCGGGGGCGGCAACGGGCGCTGGAGTCCCCTGCGCGGGGCGCGTCTGGAGGAGATGGTGCGGGAGGCCACGCGCCTGGCGGCACAGCTGGAGGGGTGTCACCTGCCTCCTCCCGCCCCCGGAGATCCCCCGGGACCCGCCGCTACGCCTCCCGGCACCCCACGCAGCCCCCGCCGCCAGACCTTTGTGGTGAAGGACAGCCCGGTGCGGGCGCTCCTGCCCACCGTGGAGTCGCAGGGACCTGCTCCCACTCCTCGTCCCCCCGCCAAGCCCCGGGGAGCCTCCGCTGCCACCGGTGTCCCCAAGGTAGCTGAGACCCGGGGACAGGGTTCCCAGTGTGGCCGTGTCCCTCCCGGGCTGAACTCCCAGACCTGCCCCCAAAACCCATCCTGGATGGGGGGCAGTGAGTGCCCGTCCAGTCTCCAAGGGGCATCGCGAACACCCCAGCCCTGTGGGTAGGGAGCACTCACTGAGTGATGTCCCCATGTCTCCCCCTCTATTTCCAGACACCCCCTAGCCGTCACTCCACAGCAGCGCCGAAGGGACCCTCTGGGGGCAGGGGGCTCCCCCCCAGCCGCGTGGGCCCCCCCCGGCCGTGCCCTCCCCAGGGACAGGGAGCTGGTGCCCGGGGTAGGTCGGAGCCCCCTCGGGGGGGTACAGCAGGTACTGATGGCGAGGGGACAGGGACACCATGGCCATGGGGGCTTCTGGGCCATGCCCCTACCCCCCCCTCTCTCCCCAGGCCAGCCTAAGGCGAGGGGGGGCACAGTCCCCTGCCCCCCCGCCACCCGCCAGCCCCATGCCAGGAGCACCACCACCCCTGTCCCCTCTGGCCGTTCCCCAGCACCCACCGCCCTCCCCAAGGTGTCCCCCCGGACTCCGGCAGTGGGTGGAAGGACCCCCACCCCCAGAGGTAAGGATGAAGTGGGGTTGAGGGGGCACAGGGGATGCCTCCTCCCCTGTGTCTCAGTTTCCCCATGACTTCTTCCCACTTTGCAGGCGTGGGAGTGGCACGAGTGCCCCCCCCAACTGCTGCCTCAGGGTGCAAGCCAGGACCACCCCCCACCCGCCTGCGGCCCCCCCGCAAGACGGCGGTGAGCAGCACCCCGAGGTGACAGCCCCAAACCAGCCCACACCCACCCAGAGGCCCTGGGGGCTCCCGGACCACCCCTTCCTGGGGGATCTCAGGCAATATGGTGGGTGCAGGGGAGAGCCAGGCTTCCCCCAGGGACCAGCCGAGGTTGCGGGGGCAGAGCCAAGGCCACCCCAGGGATGAGCTGAGGCATCCAGTGGGTTTTGGAAGGGGGTGGGCAGTGCCAAGGCACCCGCTGGGTTTTAGGGGTGGGGGACAGAGCTGGAACCCCCTGAGACCAGCTGAGGTTTGGGAGGCAGAGCCAGGGGCCTCCCCAGAAATAAGCCAAGGCACTCGTTGGGTTTTGCTTTAATTACAAAAGGTCTCATCAGCAGTAGGAAACCCCCGCCCACCCCCCAGCACCCAGGGGTCCCTCACCCCCCCAACCCCCATCCCTGGATTCCCCTACCTGAGCCTCACCCCTGGGGTGGGGGGGAGCTATAGGGGGTGGTTCCTAGACATCCCTGCACCCACCCAACTGATCCCCCCTCCACACGTCCCCCAGCAGGGGGGGTTGGTACCACAATGTGGGGGTTGGCACAATGGGGCGGGTGGCACCTGGTGGGGGGAGGTTTGGCACCTTGCGGGGCAGGGTTGGCACAATGTGGGGAGTG
>VZRN01001776.1:447139-465539 GCA_013397935.1 Dasyornis broadbenti | reverse complement strand
CCACTAGGCCCCTCCCATTCCCCCAAGCCCCTCCTATCCCTGTCTTCTCCTTTTCTAAAAAGACCGGCCCCTGTCCCTAAAGCCACGCCCCTGCACGCCTGGCACCACCTCCCACCCTGTGCCCCATGTCTGCATGTGTCTCCGTGTGCCCCCGTGTCCCCACCAGGGCCTTGACCATGAGTCATTCCAGACCCCAGGGTCACTGTGTCCCTCCATGTCCCCCGTGTAACATCTGTCCCCCCGTGTCCCCCTGTGTCCCCATGCAACACCCCGCATCCCCTGTGTCCCCACCTCTCGGCGGGAGATGTCCATGAGTACGGCGAAGCTGGTCAAATGGTGGCACTGGCAGCTGACATGGCTCCGGTTGCGGAAGGCGACCTCGCAGCCCCGTGCTGACCAGCCGCCTGCACCGCCCGCCCTGCGCAGCACCGCAGGGTGACACAAGCTGGGACACCCGCCAGGACACCCACCGGGGACAAACAAACACACACACACACACTGGGGACACACGCCAGGGACACCCACTCACCCACTGGGAACACCCAGCAAGGACACCCACCGGGAACATCCACCCCCACCCAGGGACATGCACTGGACCCAGGACACCCATCCAAGGCGTCACACACTTGGACACCCACCAGGGACACATGCACTGGGGACACGCTCCCACAGGGACACGCACTCACCAAATTCATCCACAGACAACACACACCCACCCACTGGGACATCCATCCACCCAGCAGAGATACCCACTGCCACTTGGGGATACTCACCCACCAGGGACACTAATCCGAGAACACCTCCCCATTTGGGGACACCCCCTCGCCCTATCCCTGACACCCACCAGGGTCAGAGCTGCCCCGTCATGTCCTATTCCTGTGTTACTCACCCATGACCTGCAGGGACACTGGAGCGTCCATCCTGCCCTGTTTCCACATTCCCTGTCCCCTCAGGATGTCCTCTGTCCCCCTGGGGTGTCCCCATTCCCACGTTCCTTGTCCCCTCAAGTGTCCCTATCCCTGTTACTATGTCCCCTGTCTCCATGGGATGTCCCCATCCCCATGCTCCCTGTCCCCACGGAGTGTCCCCATCTCCCCTGTTCCCCCAGGGTATTCCCTGTTCCTCTGGTGTGCCCCACGTCCCCTGTTACTTCAGCGTGTCTGTGTTTCCCCAAGCTGTCCCTGCCTTCCAAAGGTGTCCCCATCCCCCTGGGTGTTCCCTGGGATATCCCCTATTCCCTTGGATGTACTTATCCCCATGTTCCTTGTCTCCCTGGGGAGATCCCTTGTCCCTCTAGAATGTCCCCATCTTCCCTGAGGTGTCCCCATTCCCATGTCCCTATCCCCTGGGATGTTCCTGTGCCCCCAGGATGTCCTTGTCACCCCCGGGGTATCCTCTGTCCCCGCCTCACCTCAGGGAGTGGTTCCAGAAGACACAGATGGGCTTGGAGCGCTCCTGGGTCTCCAGCAGCCGGAACTGAAGGGTGACAGGCTTGGCCAGCGCCCAGGGGGTCCCTGTGCCCCTCACACCACCCGCGCCCCCCGCGTGCACACTGATGCTCACCACCGGTGTGTTGATGACGGGGCGCTTGGGCACCCTGGGGAGCACCAGGGTCAGGGGGCCCACTCAGGGCACCCCAAAACCCAGCTTGGTGCCACAGAGTGCCCTTGCACCGCACAGACACTGTGAGGGCACCCCTTTCTCCCCTCTGTCCCCACTTTTGGGCACCCCATGGGCACCATCCTTGGGAACCCCTTGGGCCCCCTCCCCAACCCTGTGCCCCCCATCTTTGGGCACTCTCTGTGCCCTCCAAGCTTGGGCACCCCTGGGATCCCTCAGGACACCCCATCTCCCTATAACCCCCAGATGGTTGGCTTTGCCCTGGCACCCCATGTGCCACCCCCAGCCCTCTGTGCCCTCCCTGTGTCCCCCCTGTGCCCCCCATGCCCCCATCCCCGGTGGCACCGGAGGCTGCGCTTGTCAGTGTCGAAGTGCTGGGGCAGGAGACCGGCCAGGGTGCGGTAGATGATGACGCTGGCGATGGCCTGGCCCTCGCCCAGGGATGAGTGGCGCTTGTGCCGGGTCACCACAGTCACCTCTGCCTCCTCTTCCTCCTCTTCCTCCTCCTCCTCTTCGCCCGCTTCATCCTCCTCCTCCTCCTGCCCACCTGTGTCCTGTGGTGCCTGCCCATGCCCAGTTGAGGGCCCTGGGGGCCATGAGCAGGGTGTGGCATGGTGCTCTGAGACCCCATTGGGGTACCCATGGCCACCCTGGAGTCCCCAGCTCTGCCAGTCCCATGACCACAATAAGGTTCCCTTCCAGCTCCAGGGTCCCCATGTCCACACCAGGGTTAGTTCCCAACCCTTTCAGCTCCATGGCCACAATGAGGTCCCCATGATCATATCTGTGTCCCCAACCCTGCCCACTGCCATGGCCACACCAGGATGTCTGATGCCATCCTGGGGTCCCTAGTCCTCACATCCTTACCAGGGTCCTCAGCCATGCCAGTTTCATCCTGGGGTCCCAAACCTGCCAGCCCCATGGCCACACTGGGGTCCCCATGGTGGCACTGGGATCCTCAGTCCTGTCAGCTCATGGGCATGCTGGAGTTCCCCGTCCCTGCCAGTTCCAAGCCAGGGTCTCCAGCTGTGCCGTGTCCCCATGGCCAAATGGGGGTCCCCCCAAGCCCTGCCAGCCCCATGGATGCAAGTGTGTCCCCAACCCTGGCCCGTCCCCACCTGCCCCCCAGACTCACGCCTATCCTCGCGGGGCCGGAAGATGCTGTCGGGCAGGATGACGGTTGTCTCCAGGTCTGGGGGCTTCTCCCCGCGCAGTGCCTCATACCGTGGCAGGCGGGCACCCGCAAAGCTGCTCTTGTCCAGCCGCACCACCGACACCACTGTGGCACCACATCACCCACAGCACAACATGGCACTGCACCCACCAATGCTGGGGCACACAGGTCCCAGCATCCAGCGATCCCAGGGCATACTGACCCCAGCATTCACTGATCCCGGGACACACCAAGCCCACTACACCAACACCAACACCCACCAATCCTGGCACCCACTAACCCTGGGGCACACTGACCCCAGCACTCACCAACCCCATGGCATACTGACCCCAGCATTCACTGATCCCGGGACACACCAAGCCCACTACACCAACACCAACACCCACCAATCCTGGCACCCACTAACCCTGGGGCACACTGACCCCAGCACTCACCAACCCCATGGCATACTGACCCCAGCATTCACTGATCCCGGGACACACCAAGCCCACTACACCAACACCAACACCCACCAATCCTGGCACCCACTAACCCTGGGGCACACTGACCCCAGCACTCACCAACCCCATGGCACACCAACCTCTGCATTCACCAATCTTGGGACACACCAAGCCCAGCACAAACCAACCCCAGCACCACCAACCCTGGAGCACACCGACCCCAGCACTCACCAACCCCGGCACCCACAAACCCCAGAGCCATGGATCCCAGGGCACACACACCCTGGGACCATAGATCCCAGCACCCACTGACCCTGGCATTCAACAACCACAGGGCAATGAATCTCAACACCCACAGACCCCAGCAGCCACCAACCCTGGGGCACACACACCCCAGCACCCACTGTGGCCAGCATCCACTGAGCCCAGGGCCATGGACCCCAGCGCCCAGGGGGGCCATGGATCCTGACACCCACAGACCCCAGCACCCACTGACCCCAGCACCCACCAACCCTGGGACACACAGAACACAGCCCATGCTCCCAGGGGCACACACATGCCTCTAGGCACACCCATGACCCCCAGAACATGTTTCCCTGGCACACACGTCCATTCCCCAGCATATACATCCCCAGGCATATCCAAGTCCATGTCCCCAGCATCACACCAAGGGCACATGCATGTCCCCAGGCAAACACATGTCCCCAGCATGCCCATGTCCCCAGGCAGACACCCCTCTCACAGCCCTCTGGCCACGTGTGTCCCCACTGACCGATGTTAGGGGTGACAATGGTGAAGGGGCTGAGGTAAGTCTGGGGCATGTTCCGTGCCAGGGCTCGCGCGTACTCCTCGAAGTGTCGCAGCAGCTGGGCCGTGCCACCCTCCGTCTGCTGGATCAGCTCCCAGTGCCGCTTGTTTCCCACATCCAGCAGCGCACTGCCCACCCGCAGCAGGTTCTGGGGGCATGGCAGCAGTAGTGGCACTGGGGGCTGGCACCCTGAGGTCTGGGCAGGGGGTCCCCAACCTCCCCTGCAGGGCTCTGTGGGCTGGGACACTGACAGTGTGGAACAGGGGTGCTGTACACCCACATAGCTGAGGGTGTGCCCCGAGCCACACTAACACCCCACTGCTCAGGGGTGCACATCACCCTGGCATCAGACCTGCTATACCAACATTCCTCTCTAGGTGGGTACCCATCACCCTGGTGCATGGGCTCCTTCACCAATACCCTTCCCCGGTGGGTGCCATCCACCCTGGCTTCTGGGTTCCTGCACCAACACCTCCCCCCTCCCCATGCAGGTGCCCATCACCCCAGGGTCTGACCTTCTGCCCCAACATGCCCGTCCCCACAAGGGTCCCCATAACCCCAACCTGTTTTCCTTCTCCCTCAACCTCCCTCCCCATGTCTGTCACCCTGGCATCTGCTCTCCTGCCCCAATATCCCTCCCCGTGAGGGTGCCCATCACTCTGGTGTGTGCACTCCTGTGCCCACATCCCTGTCCACAAAGGTGTCCACCATTGTCTGGACTCCTCCCCTGGTTCCCCTCTCCAGGCAGGTGCCCATCACCTTGGCATTCAGGTTCCTGCACCAACATCTCTCCCTCACACATCAGTGCCCATCACCCTGGCATCTGCTCTTCCGCCCCCATAGGTGGCGGCCCATCACTCTGGTATCTGACTTTCCGCCCCAATCCCCATCCCCATGAGGGTGCCCATCACCCTAGTGTCTGGGCTCCTGCACCCACATCCCTCCCCACGAGGGTGGTCATCATCCCAACCTCTTTTCTACCTCACTCATTCCCCCTCCTGGTATGTCCCCATCCCTGAGGCCTCATGCCAACCTCAGTGAAGTGCACGTCCTGGGTGGCAGCGAGGCGGAAGCCACGCTGGCGGCTCTCATGGCGCAGCAGGGCCCCTGCCAGCCGGTATGCCAGGCGCACATCACTGCCAAAGTATCCGCGGGCCTCGTGCGTCGCCTCACGCAGTGCCAGCGCCACGCGCCGAGACTGCCCCGCGTCCCACCGTGACTCATTGCTCACCAGCTGCTCCGCCTTGGGGGGGACACACAGAGAGTCAGGGGGGCCCCAGTGGCACTGTCACATGGCTGTCACTGGTGTCCCCCCGGCTCACCCAGGGGCGCAGGGCAGCAAAGGCCAGCGCGCTGCAGTTGAAGAGGTTGGGGGGCAGCCAGCCCTTGTGCTCGTCACAGTGGCGCAGAGCCGTGCCTGCAGGATGGGGATGCTGAGTGGCACCATGGAGACAATGGGGCAGCCTCACCTCACAGCATGCCAGCAGTGCCACCAGGGTCACACTACTGCTCCACCCTGCAGTGACACCAGAGTGGTGCCCCCAGCCCTGTCCCAGTGATGCTACCACAGCACCACGCTCCTGTGCCATCCCCCCAGTGACATCCCCCAGGCAGCCACCAGTCCTGTCCCAGTGATGCCACCAGGGTCACACTCCCTGCAGTGACAGCACAGTGGCAGCCTCAGACTCATCTCAGCAAGTCCACACTCACGTCACCCCCACTCCACCTTGGTGGTGCCACCAAGGTGTCACCACCCCTACCCATCCTAGCAGTGCCACCACAGTGTCACCCCCCTGTACCAAACCAATAATGTCACAACAGTATCACCCCCCTGCCCTGTCCCAATGATGCCTCATGGTGCCACCCCACCCCAGCTCCATCCAGCTGATGCCACCACCATGACACACCCTAGCCCTGTCCCAATGGTGTTACCATCCCATCCCAGCAGCGCCACCACCATGTCACCACCCTGAAGTAACACCATGGTGTTCCCTCTCCCCACCATGTCTCAGCAGTGCCACCATGATGTCACCTCCCTGTACCACCCCAGCAATGCCACCGTGGCGTCACCCCCTCTCAGTCCCATCCCAGCGATGTCACCACTGTGTCATCCCCAGCCCCATTCTGGCAGCGTGCCCGGTGCCATCCCCACCCTATCCCCATGACCCCACATACCGACAGAGCCCTTGGGGCAGGGGGCTGTGGCTGGCAGCCCAAACCGAGTGCGGGGCCACCAGATGCTGGCCTCAATGGCCCGGGGACAGCTGTCGTAGTTCACTGCGGGGCACAATGGTGCATCAAAATGGGGGACACAGCGTGGCACAGTGTGACAGTATGGTGGCAGTGACACCTGGTCACTGAAACCCAGGGTGACAGAGGGTGACAGAGGGTAACAGCAAGGTTACAGCAGTGGCAGAGCAGGGTGACAAAAGGATAACACAGGGTGAAAGTAGGGCGACACAGTGGCACAGGGTGACAGCAGTGTGACACAGGGTGACTGTGAGGTGACAGAAGGTATCAATGGGATTACACCAACAACCAAGGTGGTGGAGGAACTCAGTTGCCAGCAGCTGGGGTGACAGCAAGGTGACACAAAGTGACAATGGGGTGACACAGGGTAACACAGGGTTGTAACAGGGTGACAGTAGCACCCGGTCATGGCACTCAGAGTGACACAGGGTGACACAGTATGACAGTCCCCCACCTTCGCAGCCACTGGCTGTCACCTCGGCGAAGGGGTTGTCACAGCGGTCACAGTGGCGGCCGATGACACCAGCTTTGCAGGGGCACTGTCCGGTGGTGGCATCACAGCGGCGTGACAGTGACCCAGTGGGGTAACACTCACAGGGGTGGCACGTGTCCCCTCCTGGCGGGCGGTAGTGGTTGTCCTGGGGGGACACAGGGTCACTGCAGGCACAGGGATGGGGTGACAGGGGGCTGGCAGGGAGTGACAGGGAGGTGGCAGGGAGGTGACTGAGGGGGTGTCCAGGGGCATGATGGAGGGTGACAGGGAGGTGACGGGGTGACGGCAGGGTGGCAGGGGGCAACAGAAGGATAACAGGAGGATGGCAGAGGAGTTGACAAGACCTAGCAGGTCCCACCTTGCAGCGACACTCGCCCGTGGTCTTGTTGCAATCTGGATCGAAGCCACGGGTGACATCGCAGCTGCAGGGGCCACACGTGGGGTGTCCCCACCACCCCCGTGGGCATGGCTGTGCCTCCCTGGGGACACTGGGGCTGGCACTCGGGCACCACGCCACAGTACCCCCACAGTGCCACTTGTGCACCTACAGTGCCACTTATACACTCACATGGCATGTAGTACACCTACACTGTCTCTTGCACACCCACACGGCCACTTGTATCCTCACAGTGCCACCTGTACTCCCACAGTGCCCCTTGCACCCCTCCACTGTGCCACTTCTACACCCTCGGTACCACTTCTCATCCACAGTGACCCCTGCATTCCTACCACAGCTCTTGCACAGCCACTGTGCCCTTTCCATGCTCCCCCTGCCACTTTCCTGCTCCCCGTCCCACACCCACCGCAGCTCTTGCCTGTGCACTGTGCCCCTTGCACGCCCACTGCCCCATGTGCCCACCCTCCGCTCACCCCACCCCTTGCTCCCAGTGTCTCTTGCAGCGACCCCTCCCCTCTTCCTCCCGGGTGCCCCCTGCCCCCCTGACACACACGTGTGCCCCACAGTGTCACCAACCGGTGCTGGCAGAGGGCCCCGAAGGTGCCCGGGGGACAGTGACAGGCATAGCCGGTGGCCGTGCCCGGGCGGCGGGTGCAGGTGCCCGGAGGCTCGCAGGGGTCCAGGGCACAAGCACTGACACAGCTGTCACCGAAGTATCCTGGGCATGGGAGAGGGTTGGGGACAGCAACAGGGCACAGTGACGGGGGACAGGGATGGGGATGGGGGCAGTACCCAGGGGACAGTGATAAGGGGTGGCAGTGACAGGGGAGGGTGGGAGTGCCCTGGGGTGTGTGACAACGTGGTAGCAGTGCCCAGGGAGGGTAGCAGTGCCTTGGGGACAGTGATGGGGATACAAGTGCCCTGGGGACAATGAGAGCGTGTGGCAGTGCTCAGGGGACAGAGATGAGGGGTGGCAGTGCCTGGGGACAGTGGCAAGGCTGGCAGTGCCCAGGGAGGGTGGCAGTGTCTGACAGGGACTGACAGGGGTGGCAGTGTCCAGGTGACAGTGACAAGGAGGTGGCACTGCCCTGGTGACAGGGATGGGGTGGTGGTGCCCAGAAAGGGTAGCAGTACCAGGGTTGTTGGGGGAAGATGTCACAAGGGTGGCAGTGCTGGGGATGGCAGTGTCTCAGGGTTTTCAGGAGGTGCCAGGGGGTGTCCACTCATGGGGGTGGCAGTGGGGGTTGACACAGGGGTGGCAGTGTCTCAGGGAATGTCAGAGCATGTCGGGGGTTTCAGGGGGTCTCTGCTCACCAGGGTAGCAGTGGGGGATGTTACACGGCTGTCTCAGTGATGTCAGTATCCCAGGGTGTGTCAGGAGATGTCAGGGGTTGTCAGGGGGTCCCCATTCAAAGGGATAGCAGTGAGGGGTGTCACAGGTATGTCACAAAGGTGTCAGCACCCTGGGGTGTGTTGGGCTGTGTCGGGGGGGTTGTCAGGGAGTGTTAGGGGTTGTCAGGAGGTCTCGGGGGTCTCAGGGTGTCCTCGCTCACTGAGGTGGCAGTGGGGGATGTCACAAGGGTGTCAGTGTCCCAAGTGCCATTGGGGGATGTCCGGGGTGTGTCAAGGGGTGTCAGGGGTCTGGGGAGCTCCCTGCTCACCAGGATGGCAGCGGCATGAGAAACTGTCCCAATCGTCGCTGCAGTAGCTGTGGGTGGGGCAGGGCCCCGAGTCGCAGGGATCAGGCAGGGCACAGCCCCCCTCCACGTTCATCTGCACTGCCTGGGCCAGGCTCAGGGTGCTTGCAGTCACTGTGGGGTCGCCAACACGCAGTCCCTGCAGGGTCACCCATCAGTGTCCTCATTGAGACTCCCCAAGCCACTCTGGACCTCCCACCACTCCACTCCATGCCTCAGTTTCCCTCACCATTCCCCCAAGACCCCCAAGAACCCTCTGCATGGTGTCACCATCAGTGTGATCTCACCACCACACGGGACGAGCCATGTCACCCTGAAACCCCCTGCCCAACTGTCACCTCCACCTCAGTGTCCCCTGCCGTGACATGGGACACCCCAGGACAACCCAGACCACCCTGCAGTGTCACCCCCTTCTCAGAGTCCCCTACCATGAACACCGTACCCACTGTGCCACCCTGCATCCCCTGCACGGGTCACCTGTCATTGTCCCTCAGCACCAACCCTAGTATCACCTGGTGACACCCCCATGTCACCCACAGTCTCCCCTCACTGACCTGGGACACACCCCTGCCCCACCCCAACTTCCCTGTGCGGGGTCACCTGCGAGTGACCCTAGTGATGCCCCAGCCACCACAACCCCTCCTGCCCCAGTGCTACGCCCAGCCTCAATGTCCCTCGCTGCCATCCAGGACCGTTTTTGTCACCCTGTTCAGTCCCTCACCATGACACATGACACCCTGAACCTCACACCGGGACCCGTTGTGCCACCCTAGCCCCACTCCCCAGCCGTGTCACCTCTCTGTGCTTCAGTGGCCCACAACACCGGCCGGGACTCTCTGTGCCACCCAGGACTTCCCCATTCACACCTGTGTCCCCATGGCCACCTCCCCATCCCGCCCAGGCCCCGGGGTGATGTCCCATGTCACTATGCCCATGAGTACCCAGTGCATCCCCAATGTCCCCCTGCCCACACAGCCCACGCCTCCTTGTCCTGCCATGTCCCTATGCCCCCCTCCATCCTGCCCATGTCCCGTGTCCTCTGCCATGGCCCTACTTCATGTCCCCAAGCCCTGTGACATGTTCCTGTGCCTCCCACCTATTCTGCCCAGATCCCCATGTCCTTGTGCACATCCCTGTGCCCCTCACCTTCCTGCCCATGTCTCCATTTCCCTGTGCCACATCACCAAGCCTCATGCCCCTACCCCTGTCCCAGTGTTCCTGTGCCCACATCCCCACTCCCTATGCCATGTCCCCAAGCCCTGTGCACATGTTCCTGACCATAGATCCCAGCAACCAGTGACGGGAGGCTGTCACAACAGCTTCATTGTTCCCTGTTCCCAACTCCTGCCACATCCCCAAGCCCTGTGCCAGGTCACCAAGCACTGTACCCATGTCCCTGTGCCCCCCTTCATCATACTCATGACCCCAGGCCCTGTGCCCAGCTTCATTGTTCCCTGTTCCCAACTCCTGCCACATCCCCAAGCCCTGTGCCAGGTCACCAAGCACTGTACCCATGTCCCTGTGCCCCCCTTCATCATGCCCATGTCCCCATCCCCAAGCCCTGTGCCCTGTCCTCACCCCTTGCCACATCCCCAAGCCCTGTGCCCACATCCCTTTGCCCACGTACCCAAGCCCCCTGCCATGCCCATGTCCAGGTCCCTGTGCCATCCTCCCATTGTGCCCATGTCCTTACCCCTCTTCCATATCCCCAAGCCCACTCCCCAACCCTACACCCGTCACCCCATGCCCTCCACGCCCTTTGTGCCCGCACCTCCGTACCTGCAGGCACCCGTGAAACCCCTCCTCTACGGTGCCACTGTCCCCCAGCAGCCCCCCCAGGCTCAGCGTGCGCAGCCACAGTCCCTGCAGGTCTCCAGGTACATCGCCCACCACCTGGGGGGCATAGGGACCCCCGTGGGTGCCTTGGGGTGCCACAGTGGCACCTGAGGGATCATCCAAGTGGATCCCCCCTTGTGCCTCAGTTTCCCCATACCTGGTGGCGGCCATAGTCGAGGGTGAGGAGGAGGAGGAAGGCAGCGGAAGGGTCACGGCTGGGGCCCCCCCGCAGCTCCAGCTCCACATGGTGCCAGGTGCCGTCATTGACTTTGGCCTGGGGCAGGCGCAGGGTGGCCAAAAGGGCCCCCCCTTGCCAGGCGCCAGCCTCCACCTGCCCCTCACTCAGCTGTGAGGGGTAGACACATCAAGGATCCCAAAATCCTGGTGGGCACTGGGCACCAGGAAATACAATTTCCCCCAGGCAATGCCCCCTCAAGGGGTGGCACCCCTTTGCACTGTGACTCCCCAGCAATACACCTCCGATGCCAATAGACCCCCTTCAGGGCAACACCCTCCTTGCACTTCTCTCAGGGTAATCCTCCTATTCCAACCCCACCATGCCACTACCTCCCCATGGCCATATATCCCCGTCAGGCAATACCTCCTGTGTCAGTGACCCCCAGGGCAATCATCCCCCCAGGGTAATAAACCCTGTGCCAACAACTCCCTATGCCATTAATCCCCCCACCCTCAGAGCAATTACCCTGGCATTGCCCCAGTGCGAACTCCCCTATACTCCCACTCAAGTCAATACCCTCCCAGGGCAATGCCCCCTATGCCAATGACCCTCCAAAACAATGCTGCCTGTGCCAATGACCCCCATCCAAACCAATAACCCCCCCAGGGCAACGACCTCCCGGGCACTTTCCTCAGGAAAACCCCTCTATTTGACCCCTCCGTGCCCTCCCCGTGCCTCCCCTGTGCCCACCTGCAGGGTGAGTGTAAGGTGGCCTCCGGCCCCGGCCCGCAGCAGGACCCCGCGGGGGTGGCGGGTGCGGAACATGATGCGGAGAGGCCAGGGCAGGGAGAGGGGCAGCGCCAGCCCGTTCCACGCCACGTGGCTGCTGCCCACGAACCGCTGCGGGCCTGCCATCTCTGCGGGGCATGCACGTGGGATGTGGGGCAACTCCCAAGCCCACCCCGGCGACCCCCGCACTGCGAGGCAGCCATGTGCCCTCCTGTACAGACCATCCACACCCCCCCATGGACCCCCCGTATACCACCCAGGACCCCCCTACAACCCTACATGGCCTCTCATACGCCCACACTCGGACCCCCAGCACCCACCCGGGTATGCCATGCACAGCCTGTGGACGCCAACACACCCTCCCACGGATCTCGTGTGCCCACCCACGGAGCCCCTGTACCCTCTCACAAACCCACAACTCCACAGACCCCCAAACACATGTGGCGACGCCCCTCACCCCCTTCCCACACCCCTCACCCTTCCCACCCAGAGACCTTCCCCATGCCTCCCACGGACCCATAACAAGCCTACAGATCCCACACAGTCCCCCACACTGTCTCCCCGGGGCCCTCCAGTACCCTCCTGGCAGGTTTTGCCCCCAAAGCCCAGTGGGCAGTGGCAGCTGAATCCCCCCCACTCATGCACGCAGGTGCCACCGTTGTGGCATGTGTTGGTGTCGCATAGGGTCTTCTTGGGGGGACAACCTGGGAAGGGGCACAGGGGTCACATGCCACACATGACCCAGGATCCCTGGCCCCATGAGGCACAGACACCCACCCCCACATCCTTGAACCCCTATCCAACCCCATGGTCCTGGTACCCCCTGACACCCATCCCATATCCCAACCCCACCCCAAAAGGGGTACAGTCTCAACCAGACTCCCAGTCTTGGCATCTCCGCACCCCACCCCCAGACAACACAGCCTCCTCCATGCCACCCACTCCAGCTCCATGGCCCTGGCAGCCCCTGACTCCCCAAGCCCCAACCAGGGGATGCAGAATGTCCTAACACTGTGTCCCTTGTCACCCATCCAGGCCCATGAGCCTGGCATCCTCTCCCCGCACACATGGGGCGCAGAGACCCCCAAGCACAGCCCAGCCCTGGGCCCCCAGCCAGACCCCTAGGCTCAGCACCCCCCACTCTATACTCCACACCCTGGGGGCAGAGCCCCACGGTCCTGGCAACCCTGTACTCAAACTTACACCCCTTGACTTCCCATCCCATACCCAGGGGCACAGAACCCCCACCCCCAGACTGTTCCCTGGATCCCTCTGCAGCCCCATGGCCCTGGCACCTCCTGACCTCCTCCCCACACTCAGAGGGCACAGCTTCCCCCTGTATCCCCTGGACTCCCATCCAGCCCCATTACCTTGGCACCCCCTCCCCACACCTAGGAGTCACAGCCCCACAGCTCTGGCATACCTGAACCCACACTTGTACCCCCCCAACTTCCCATGCCCCACCCAGGGGTCACAGTATCCCCCATGCCCCCTGGATCCCCATCCATCCCTCCAGCCCTGGCACCCCTTTCCCGCTTCCAGGGGACAGAGTCCCACGGCTTAGGCATCCCTTAACTCTACACCCCATCTCCCTCTGCTCAAAGGAGTACAGCCCCCCACAGCCCCTGCCCAGCCTCCTGCCCCTGGTGCTCACCGGGCAGGGTGCCGTTATTAGCAATGAAGGCTGCCATGTCCACGGAGCGCTGGTCAATGTGGAGGTGCCTCATGCACCCCACGAAGTGCCGGCTGCGGATTGGGAAACTCTCGGGCAGCGTTGGGACCCCCCCCAGCAGCAGTGGCCCTGTCAAGTCCAGTGACCTGCAGAGACCACCATCACCTCAGGGGTTCAAGAGACGCCTGAGAGACCACCACAACCCACGGGAACCTCAAGGGAACCCCAAGGGACACTCAGCCACCCTCCCATCCCACAGGAGTCACAAGGCAACCCCAAAGAACACCCACTCACCCCAAAACCCATTGGGAGCTGAGGGACCACCCAAGGGATGTTTCCCCATGGGGAACTCAATAGACCCCCAAGGAACCCCTTACTTCCCCCAACACACGGGGACCCCAAGAGAATCCCCCCCAACCCATGGGGACCTCTAGTGACCCCCCACCCACAGGGACCTGTGACCCCCCAGGGACCTCTCACCAGTGAGGACTCCAAAGGTACATCACCCATAGGGATCATTCACCTCCAAGGGACCCCTCTATGGGTACCCCAAGGGACCCCCACCCATGATATCCCCAGGCCCCCCTCACTTCTTGCTGCCAGTCTGGGTGCCCTGGGCAGCGCAGGAGTAGTTGCTGAGGCGGGGCCCGAAGCGCAGGGCCATTGCCGTGTCACAGTCATCCACAGTCACCACAGCCACCTTCTGTTCTGAGGGGCCCTGCGGGACCCCTGAGCGCCCCACCACCGGCTGGGGGGCCCCACATCAGGCAGGGGGCCCAGGACCCCTATCCCACAGCCTTCATCCCGCTCCTCATCCTCCTGCTGCCCTCTGGTCCCTCAACCTCCACTGAGCTCCCACATCCCTCCAGCCCACCAGCCCCCCACCCTTCAGATCCACCAATACTCCCCTCCATCCCTTCAGCCTCCCCTAAACCCCTCAATGGTCCCCTTCTTCCCCACCAAGCCCCTATCCCTCTGACCTCCTATTCCTCCATTCCCCCATCCCAATTCCTTGGGGGTCCCCACAGGTGAGGAGATAGGTGGGGTTCCTCGGGGGTCCAGTGGGTGGGGGTCCCTTGGGATCCTCATGGATGGGGACATCCCTTGAGGATTCCTTGGAGTCCCCCAAATCTTCTGTCTACTTATCCCCTCCAACACGCCCTTCCCTTCCACCCCTTCCTCTCCTCTTCCTCCATCTCCCATCCCCATCCCTTGGGACCCCCATGGGTGGGCACGTCCCTTAGGGGTCCTTTAGGTCCCCCAAACCCCCTCACTGCTCTCCCCCATGTCTCCATTTCCCCGCCCTTCCCCTCCATCTCCCCTTCCCCTGTCTGCCCCAAACACTCCCCAATCCACTGTGCCCCCCATGCCCCCTGTTCCCCTACCTTGTTGTAGTAGTGCAGCTGCACTCGGTGCCACTGCCCATCGCTGACGCCTCCTGGCACGAAGGGGGACACCGTGGTGGTGGTCTCACCTGCAGGCACAGCGTCAGGGGGACAGAGCCGGCGGGAGGGAGGGAGACGGTGCCAGGGATGGGATGCCACGGATGGGATGCCCAGGATGCAGTACAAGGGATGCAGTGTTGGGGACATGATGCATGGGATTTAGTGCTAGCAATGAGATGAACGGGATGCAGTGCCGGGATGCATTATCAAGCAGTGGCATGCCAGGGATGCAGTCAGGAATGCAGAGAGGAATGCAATGAGAGATGCAGTGCCTGGAATGGGATCCCCAGGGTGCAGTGGCAGGCAGTGCCAGGATGGGATGTCTGGGATAAAGTGAGTGATGCAGTGAGGGATACAGTGCCCGCAGAGTGGGTGGGGGTTGGTGCCAGGGCGTGGTGCCAGGGCATGGCGGGGGCAGCCCGTACCTGCTGAGAAGGTAAGCTGCAGCTGCTCATCCACAATCTCCAGTGCCACAAAGTCATGCCGCTCGTTGAAGCGTCCATTGTACAGCAGGAGCCCGTCCCGCTCCCGTGTGGCAAACCTGGGGGACACAAGTGCCAAGGGTGCCCCAACACCCCTGGATCCCGCCGTGCCTCGCAGGCACCGCTCAACACCTCCTAACCCTGCCAGGGCCTGAGGCACACCCCTCACCCCCTGCCCCATGACCTTGTACCCACTGTGAGATGCTGGCATTCGTCAGCCCCTGCCTCCAAGAGGTGCCCCCCACCCCACTGCCCCCCAAGCCAAGGGGACACCCACACCCTTTGCTCCCACCCTGTGCCCTCAGGGTGCCCATCACCCCACATCCGATCACCCCACAGCCCATATGACACCAGTGGGGCACTGATCACCACCCATCCCAGATGATGCCAATGGGGCACCCTCACCACATCCGATGCCCTTGAGACACCCATCACCCCACACCTCAAATGATGGCAATGGGGGCACCTATCACCTCCACCCACCCAGCATCCATAAGATACCCATCACCCCACACCACATCACCTCATCTGATGCCAATGGGGCACCCATCACCATCTACTCCACACCCCATGTGACACCCACAGGGCAGCCATCAGCCCCCACCGCCCCAGATTCCCCCAGGCTCACGTGAGGCCGAGGGTGAAGTGGAAGCGCTGGCGGAGGCCACGAAAGGTGAGGAAGGAGTGTGGTGGGAAGCTGCGAGTGCTCATGGTGCAGAATGGCTTCTCATAGTGCCCAGGAGGGCACTGGCACCGGAATCCCCCCACCAGCAGGTTCAGGCAGGTGCCCCCATTCCGGCAGACTCCTGGGGTGCAGCGGCCCCCCCGGGCACTCAGCTCACAGTGTTCCCCTGTGTGACACCCAGAACCCCAAAACTGGGGTGAGGACTCCTACCTCCCCATTAACCCCAGAGTGGCTCCCATAGGTGCTCAGCTCACAGGGCTCCCCTGTGTTACACCCTGATGGCACCAGAACCCCATAAATAGGGGGTGGGGGTCCTCTCTCCTCCCCACTCCCCAGTAACACCTGAGTCCTCCCCCCAGGCATTCACAGGGCTCCCCAGTGTGACAGCAAGCACTGTAAATTGGAGAGTGGAAGGGTGGGGATCCCCTCTCCCTCCCCCCCCAGCATCTTTATCCCCAGCTCTATCACCATGGCAACCACCTCCCATTGCCATAGNAGTCCCAGGGTGGGGGTAGGGGGTATGGCCCCAGTGACACCAGCCTACCAGTGGAGGGAGGGTGGGAGGGAGGAAAGAGGTAGGGCTGAAGAGGAGCTGGATGAGGAAAGAAGAGGATGGACACTATGAGGAAGGGCTGGCCAGTGGCTCTAACCAGTGAAGTCCTCGTGGCATTCGCAGGTGTATCCGCCCTCACGGCTCCGGCACCGCCCATTGCTGCCGCAGGGGCTGGAGTAGCAGAGGTCGATCTCGGTCTCGCAGTAGTCGCCGGTGAAGCCAGGCGGGCAACGGCAACGCAGGCCCGTGACTGGGTGGATGGGGCGGAAAAGGATGGTGTCGGAGGCGAGAAAGGGCGCCGAGCTGTCGAACTGCAGGACGGAGACGCAGCGCATGTAGTTCTCGCAGGGCTCACGCAGACACACGTTGTCGTCGAAGGGCAGGACGCGCTGGGCCGTGGTGGCTGCCAGCAGCGACCGGTTCAGGTACAGCCGCTCCTGTAGCTCCTCTGACGAGAAGAACCGCGACGTGCCCGGCGCCGCCGCCGGCAGAAGTGCGGAGAGGCTAACGTTGAGGATCCGCGCCGGCCCCACGTCTGTGTCCGTCTGGATGTTGAAGAGGACGACACGGTGGCGGGGGGTGGCCAGGACAGCTGCCACCCCCTCCAGGAAGCGACTGAGCAGCGGGGACAGGAAGCGCTCCTGGGACATGTCAGCCAAGCGCAGGGTGATGCTGTTGCTGAGCATCTCATCCGTGATCACTGTCACCCGCAGTGTGCACTGCGCTGTTGCGCTGTGGATGCCGTCTGGGGACAAAGGGGGGGCACAGGAGGGGGTCAGTGACAGCCATGGACGACTCTGGGAAAGGATGATGGGATGGGAATAGTGCTGGTTTTGGGGCAACCAACCCAATCAGCTGCTGTCAGATGGGGACAGTGCTATGGGGGCTTGACCTGCTTGGCCACCAGGGAATGGGGACAGTTCTGGCCATGAAACACCTGGCCCATGTAGCCACTGTGGAATGGGGATGATACTGGTTATGAGGTGCCCATCCCGCTTGGCCACCATGGAATGGAGACAGTCTGGTGGGGATAGTGCAGGCTATGGGGGACCTTTCCTGTTCAGCCACCAAGGAATGGAGAGAGTGATGGTTATGGGGTTGATGCTGGTTATGATGCTTCTGTTGGTTATAGGGTTGGTGCTGCTAATGGGACTGGTGCCATTTTTGGGGTGCTCATCCCACCTGGCCATTACAGGGTGGGGACAGTGAGATGGGGACAGTGCTGGCAATGGGGCTGGAAATGATTACAGGGCTCCTGTTCCACCTGGCCACTGTGGAATGGGGACAATGCTGGCTACGGCATGTCCATCCCTGTCACCATGGGATGGGGACAGTGGGATGGGGATGGTGTTGGCTGTGGGGGACCTGACCTGCTTGGCCACCATGGAATGAGGCTAGTGCACGTCATGGAGTGCCCATCCTGTGGGGCAGGGGCATCTGAATGGGGATGGTGGCTGGTTATGAGGTTGGGGCTGGTTCTGTCTATAAGGCTGAGGCTGGTTCTGGAGCCAGCACTGGTTATGGGCTTGGTGCTGGTTATGGGCTTGGTGCTGGTTATGGGGCTGGGTCTGGTTATGGGGATAGTGCTGGTTAAGGGGCTGCGGCTGTTTATGGGGCTGGTGATGGTTGTGGGGTTGGTGTTGGTTAAGGGGCTGGTGCTGGTTGTGGGGCTGGGGGAGCAAAATGTCTGCTTAGCACTGGGGCACCCACCTTTCTCCTCCTCCTCCTCCTTGTCCTCCCTCTGGCTGAGGGCAGCAGGATGTGGGACAGATGGGCAGTGGGCAGACAGATGGATGAAGGGAGCATGGAGACAGCTGGGGGGCCAAGCAGGCAGAAGGGGGTGCCACAGGGATGGCAGGGGCCGGGGCAGCCCAGTGGCCC
>VZRN01001776.1:419604-442364 GCA_013397935.1 Dasyornis broadbenti | reverse complement strand
CCCGCCGGGGCGGAGCCGCCACTTCACCGGCCCGGCCGCGCTTAAAGGAGCCGCCGCGGCCGACCCCGGTACCCACGGGTGGCACTGGCACAGGCACCGGCAGCGTGGGGCCAGCGGGCGCGCATCCGGGCGCAGGTTGTGCACACACATGTGAGGTGCACATGTGCGCCCTGCGCGCACACGTACATGCACACACACATGCACGCGCATATGTGAAGGGCCTTGCACGCACCTGTGCATTGCAGGCAGGCGCAGGGAACATGCACGTCGCACACGCAGGGCACACAGGCACCAGCGAGCACACATGACATGAGAACCACGTATGTGACACACAGAGCACATGTGAAACACACGGCACATGTGTGACACACACGGGGCACACACAATACATGTGAGACAGAGCACACCTGTGACACAGCACAGAGATCGTGTGTGTAAACACACAGCACAAGTGTGACACGTACAGCACGTGTGACAGAACCCCCCCCAAGCCCCCTTTGTCTCCACCGCCGGCTGTGACTCCACACACGGGAGTCCGTGTCCCCTCACTCCGTGGCACCCCCAGATCCCTGGGCTGGTCCCACCGCACTAGGACCGGGGGCAATAGAACAGACTGGGAGCGACTGGACCATGCTGGGAGGGACTGGGGATGCTGGGGGGCACTGGGGCAAACTGGGAGAGACAGGAGATGCTGCGGGGCGCTGGGACAGACTGGGAGGGACTGCAGAAGCTAGACAGGGGCGGATCCCCGCGCTCCATGGGTGCTGCCCCCCCACCCCACCCCGGCGCCGGTCCCGGGGCGTGGGTGCGGGCAGGCGGCGCGGAGTCGGGCCCCCTCCCGCCCCCCCGGCAGAACGGGTCGGACGGGTACTGGGAAGCGGCCCCCCCCGCGCNTCCAATGACTCACGGGGCCGCTCCCCGCCGGTTCCACCCAACACCCACGGCGCAGCCGAGGGTTTCCCACGCACACGCAGCGGGTGGAAGCCAGGCCCCCCCGCGTGGGTCTGGAAGGGGACAACCCTCCCGTGTGTCGCCCCACCCCGGAGAGGGGGGGGCGGGCGGCAGCTGGGGCTGAGGCTGGGGGCCCTCGGCCCCACTTTGCATCACAAAGGGGCTTTGTCTGGGGCTTTGTGTGGGGCTGGCAGCGGGGACAGAGAAGGGGATGGGGATGGGGGGGAGGGGTGGTGTACAACGGGAGACGAAGACACCTCCCCAGGCTGGATCCCCCCTGCCCCGAGCTGGACCCCGCCTTCCCTCCTCGGATCCCCGCCAAAAACACACAGCTCAGCAGCTCTCGGCTTTATTGGATGGAGGGACATGTTCCACGGGCACGGGGGTCCCTGGCACCCCGCAGCATGAAGGGGACACATGGGGGGAACCGGCCCCACTCAGGGGGGCAGGGGGGACACACAGGGAGAGAGGCAGCGCCCTGACAGTGTCAGTTCTTTGTGCCACGGGGGGAGCAGACGGCGAACGCCTCCCTGAAGCATCGACAATGGTGAAGGGCACAGCCTGGTAATGAAGGTGAGATGACTTGGGAGGCCCCCGAAGTCCTTGGGGGTGCAGGAGGACACCGTCAGACCCCCATGTTCTTCATCTGCTCCTCCAGCACCTGGTCGCGTCCCCCCCCTGCCTTCTTCTTGCCTCCCCCTTCCTGCTGCTTCTTCTGCTTCTTGGAGATCTCCTGCTCGATGGGTGCCGGCTTGACAAATGGAATCAGCTCCCGCAGGTCTAGGGGGACAAGGGACCCCTGTCACACCCCCGCCAAGGAGTGGGGGATGGGGGAGCCACAGGGGTGATGTTACCTGGGGGCATGAAGTTCTGGAGCTTCTCAGGTATGCGGATGCCCTCAGGGGTCTGGTGGTTCTCCAGGATGGCGCAGATGGTGCGGGTGGTAGCACACATGGTGGCATTCAGCATGTGCACAAACTCTACCTGCGGCAGGGGGACATGGGAGATATGTGTGACATGGAGGAGGCAAAGGGAACACGGGAAGAACCTCACCATGCCCACCAGCCTGACCTTGTCCATCATCTTCTTGGTCTGGCCATAGCGGATGCGCAGGCGCCGGGCCTGGTAGTCGGTGCAGTTGGAACAGGAGACGAGCTCACGGAAGGCGCCAGAGCCAGGGAACCAGGCCTCCAGATCCAGTTTTTTGCTGGCTGCGTGGTTCAGGGAGCCTGGAGGGAAGACAGTGCTGAGTGGGGGGGTCCCACTGCCCTCCTGAATTTGCCTATCCTGAGGCACAGTGTGGGGTGAAGCCTCCAAAGTGACTCCAGCAGCTTGGTGCTGATTTTACATGGATTCCTGCTCTGCCATAGGGATGTGGGGCTACCTCTCAGCCATGGAAATGTGGGGACCCTGCTTGGCCACAGGGTTGCTGCCTGGTCATGGGGATGGGGGAGTCCTGCCTGGACACAGGGATGTGGGATTCCTGCTCAGCCACAGGACATTGGGTTCCTGCCTGACCACAGGGACACTAGGTCCCTGCTGTGCCATGGGGATGTGGGGGTCCCACACAGTCACAGGAATGTGGGGGTCCCTCTCAGCCATGTGGATGTGACATTCCCACTCAGTCATGGGGGCATGGGGCTCTTTCTCAGCCACATGGATGTGGGCTTCCCACTTGACTGTGCGGAGATGGGATTGTGCCATGGCGATCTGGGATTCCTGCTCGGCCACAGGGATGAGGAATTCCTGCTCAACCATGGGGATGTGGGGTTCCCACTTGGCTGTGGGGATGTGGGGTTCTCGCTCTGTCAAGGGGTGAAGGGGTCCCACTCAGCCACAGGGAGCTCTTAAACCAGATCATTTTCCTGTGAGCATTTCCAGGAGGAGCTGGGACACTCCAACTGTCCTTTTGGAAGAGACAGCAGGGACAATCCATCGCAGCAGTGCCCACATCTGCTCCCACAGACCCAGAGCAAGGCTGGGGATTCCACAGAAAACAAAATGTCCCCTTCCCTTCCTCCTCCTCAGGTTGGCAACAGCAGTGAGCCAAGGACAAGGAATTGTCACGCTGGGAAGCAGGTCAGGCTCCCACCCTCCCCAACTCCCCGTGGCACAGGAGTCCCTACCAGAGACAATATTGACGATGTGGTAGGGAATCCCGAGGGACTGGTAGAATTCCTCAGCTGTGGCCATCATCTCCTCAAATATCTCCCAGGATTTGTTGTCATGGGGGGAGGAGTAGACGAACTGCTCAATCTGTGGGAGAAGGAATTCCACAGTGACACCAGGTACAGCCCCAGTTCCCACTGGAACCCCACGGTGACACCGGGTACAGCCTGAATTCCCACTGGAACCCCACAGTGACAACAGGTACACCCTGAATTGCCACTGGAACATCGTGCTGACATTGGGTACACCCTGAATTCCCTTTGGGAATACTGCAGTTGACACCGGGTACACCCCAAATTCCCACCAGGTTCACCCCTAATCCCCACCAGGTTCACCCCATGGTGATGCCCTGTACACCCTGAAATCCTGCTGGAACCCCACAGTGACACCAGGTATACCCCCAATTCCCACCAAGAACACCACAAATTTCCATGAGAACCCCACAGTGGCATGGGGTATACACCCCAAATTCCTGCTGGAACACCATGGTGACAATGAGTACACCCTGAATTCCTGATGGTACACTGCAGTGGCACTGGGTACACCATGAATTCCCACTGGAACACGCTGAGCTCCTACTGGAAGCCCACAACGATGCTGGGTACACCCTGAATTCCCACTGGGACCACCCCCAGCTCTTTCACCTTCTCGAACTGGTGGACGCGGAAGATGCCACGGGTGTCCCGGCCGTGGGATCCCACCTCCTGGCGGAAGCAGGTGCTGAGTCCCGCATATTTGAGCGGCAGGTCCTCAGGCCGCAGCCACTCATCACGGTGCAGGGCAGCGATGGGCTGCTCTGACGTGGCAATCAGGTACTTCTCATCGATGGAACTGTCCTCCGCCCGCTCACTGCCCTTCCCAATCACCTGTGGGGGACATGAGCCACCAGCCCTCTTCTAGCTGCTCCCACACCTCCAGGGACCAGCAGGGAGGTTTTCCAGGGCCAGATGGTTTGAGAGTTCATTGCAGGAGGAGTTTGTTGGTCCTTCAAAAGGGTGGATGGCAAGGACAAGTCACCTGTTATCACCCGTGGAGATGGATCCCAGAGATGAACCACCTTCTTTTCACCTTATAACCATCACAAGCCACTGCCTTGCCACCCATATCACCCATGGAGATGGACCCCAGAGCAAGCCACCTCCTTGTCAATGCAGCATCACCACAAAGTGTTTCCCACGGAGATGGACCCCAAAGACAAGCCACCTCCCTGTCACATGGTCGCCATCACAACGTGGAGATGGATCCCAAGGAGAGCAGAGGAACCACTGCCACCACTGCTGCCACCACCACAGCCTTGCCAGGCACAGGGCGCCCCGAGGCCTCACTCTCCACAGCCCCGTGGGGGTGGCTTGCTCCCAAGTCCAGTCCCAAACCCGGAACAATCCCTCACCTTGTAAAGCTCCTCGTCAAACTGGCTGAGCTGGGCCACCTCCTGCATCACCTCCTTGCGCATGAAGAAAGGGGTGTACACTGGGGTGTACCCCCGGGCACTGAGGCTTTGCAGGGCGTACTGGATCAGTGCCTGTTCCAGGAACACCAGTGGGCCCTGGGAACAAGGGACACACTGCCTGTCACACACACACACACACCCCGCTGGGCTACCCCTCCTTGCTCAGTGGGCCTGGGAGATGTGAAGCCCATGGAGCTGCAATGGCTACCAGGCTCAGCGTCACTCCAGACCACAGCAGGGATAGATCCCACTGCACCACTGAGATCAGAGTCCATCCCATACCCCTGCCACGGAGGTTCCTAGCATCCATCCCAGGGGAGGAGAACCCAAGGCCCTTGTCTCTCCTCATTCCCCTCTGATCCCGATCATTCTGGGGTCACAGCTCTCACCTTAAGGAAGTAGCCGCGGCTGCCGGCCACCACGGCGCCCTTTTCCCCCTCATAGCCATCCACCATCACCACGAGATCCACGTGGGAATACTTCTTCCTGCAGCTGCAGTCACCCCACACCCGCTCCACTTTGTTGTCCACATCCTGCAGGAACCCGGAGAAAAGAGGAGCAGGAGCCCATCACCTTCTCAGTGCCCTGGAATGCCGTGACACCAGCCCCTAAACCACACTGGGCCCACTTTGGGAGCCCAAACTCCAGCCTGTAGCTTATTGTGCAGCCACTTGGCAGAGAGCCTGGCCCAGTTGTGCTCCCCTGGCAAAATATTCCCACAGATGAATGGAGGCAGCGGAGGGAGACCCCATCCCCCACCACGGAAGCAACTTTCCCATGGATTCCCCCAACAATGGTGTGCCCAGCATTGTCTGAGCTGCTCTTTGTCTGATCCTGGCTGAAATGCCGGCTTGTCATGCAGATTTCTCTCACTCGCCCACCCAGCTGAGCTTGGAGGATCCCCCACTGGGAGCCCCCCGCTTCCCGGCTTCACTGACCCGGCCCCACCTCCCTCCCCGTGTCCTACCTCATCGTTGCTAATGGGCACGGAGGGGTGGAGAAGGTTCCCGATCTCCCGGAGGCTCTCGAATCGTTCCGCCTCCAGCCGCAGGCGCTCAGAGTCACACTCCAGGATGGCCTTGTCGATGAGCAGACGGACTTTCTTGATCTGGGATACTTGGAGACACTGCAGAGAGACCTCCAGATGAGGTGGGAGACAGAGAACACCACCGGGAAGAGGGGTATGCTCGCCCAGCATGGGGAATCCTGGACCCAGCATGGTGAATTCCAAACCCTCCATGGACTCCGGAGCGAGCCCCTGGGCTGGACACACTCAACAACAGACTGAGGGGACTAAGGGGTGACAGGCTGCGCTCTGGAAGGCCTGAGCTGCTTGCATGGCTGCCAGCACCAAACTCGTTAGCCAGGGTGACTACTGAACTGGGACTGAAGTAGGCAGGGAGGGACACGCTGAGGATACAGAAGGTCTGAGACTATTCAAATTCCCAGGGATGAGCCCTTGACTATCACAGAGCAATGCTAGGGAGATGAAGGACACTGAGGAAGAGCCAGTTATTGCTGGTGTTGGACTGGGAGATAAAGGATTCTCCCAGCTGGGGGGTAAGGCAGTCCCCCCCCCATTTGGTGGGCACTTCAGGCCACCTATTTGGGCAATTCCAGGCAAAGCTCTGAACAAACTGCAGGCACAATGGGCAAAGTTGGGTTCTCACTCACCCCCAGGACATCAGCTGTGAGCTCATCCAGATTCTGTGCACTCTCTGGTACCGATTCATCCGTCCCTACCGGCTCCTTTTTCTGCAGCGGAAGGAAAAAGGAACCCCGAGAGAGTTAAAGAGTAAAATTCCAGGGGAAAAACATCCCTCAGTCACATGAGGCTGGAGGGCTGAGAGAAAGGGAGATGTCACTGGTAGGTGACATCCCACCATGAGGTGACCCAGGGCCCTCGTGCCCCACCTTCATCTTGTCCCCGATGGTTTTGCTGCATAGGTTCTTCAGCTTGTTCAGGTTGTCGGCACGAAACCTGCCTGGAAAGGAAGGCAGGGGCTGTCAGCCAGAGTGAGCCAAGGAGTGGGGTCCCCATCCGGTGCAGAGAGGTGACATGGAGCCCCCGCAGTAGCAGGAGCGGGTGTTGCAGCTCCAGGAATACCCACAGGCACCAGCCCTGGGGGTTTTGTGGAGCAGAGCCGCAGGGAGTATGGATGTCATTGGAAAACACCTGGAGTGACACTGCACTGGGACCCCCATGCCAGGCTGGAAACCCCTGTGATCTGCTGGGACCCCCACCCCATGCTGGGATGGGACCCCCCCCAGTCTAAGATCAGAACCCCATGTTGGGATTCCCCATGCTGGGCTGGATCCCCCTCATGCTGGGATGGGACCTCCTCATCAGGATGGGACCCCCACATTGGGATAGGACCTCCACATTGGAGCTTCCATGAGGGGATGGGACCCCCAACACCAAAATGGGATCCCTCACACTGGGCTGAAAGTCCCACACCAGGCTGGGAACTGTGCACTGGAATGGGATCCCCACTCCATGCTAGGATCCCCCACATTAGGCTGGGACCCCTATGCTGGGCTGGGAACCCTCCCCCTCAGGGTGGGTACTCCACACTGGGCTGGGACCTCCATGCTGGACTGGGAGCCCCCCCGCCAAGACGGGAATCCCTCCACCAGGATGGGACCCCCATATAGGAATGCGATGCCCCACATCAGCATAGGACCCCCAAGCTGCACTGGGACCCCTCCACCCAACGCTGGGCTAGGACCCTCACGCTGGGCTGGGATCCCTACTCCAGGATGGGACCCCCCACCAGCATGGGACTCTCATGCTGCACTGAGACCCCCGTGCCAGGCTGGAACACCCTCCTCTACATGCTCAGAGCCCCGCTACGCTGGGACCCCCACATCAGGTTCAGAACCCCCTGCCAGGAAGGGACTTCCCCATGCCAAGATGGGACCCCTACATTGCGCTGGGACCCCACATTGTGATGAGAACCCTCCCTCAGCAGGATGGGACCGCTAAGGGCTGAGCAGATGCCGGGATCTGGGGCCACAGTGATGAGATTCAGCGGGTGCTGGATGAGGGGAGAGAGGACACGCCCCCTTCGTAACCCCAGGTCTAGGAAAAGCAGAGCCCAGGACCTCGGGCAGCCCAAACTGGGGACACTCAACAGCAAGAACATGCCACCCCATCAGCGAGAGGGATCAGTCCCAGGGGATGAACCAGAGCCAGGGAACAGGACACGGCACAGCACAAGCTCCACAGCTCCGGCGCCACAGGATTGCATCAGCCAGCCCATCCTGCCAGCCTGCGTCACCCTGTCACCTCCTGTCACCCCCTGCCATCCCCCAGCACCTCGTCCCAGGGACACAGAGCCCGCAGAGAGGGGGCTGGGAAGCGGGTGATCCCAGGGGATGGAATGCTCTGGGATAAAACGACGGCACGGCTGGAGCCAGGGACGCCAGGGCAAGATCCCACAAGGACATCAAGGCAGACACATTAAAGGGGAGCCCCAAGCGCTGCTTTCATCCCGCGGCGATGGAATGCTGGGGTGCCCTGGGAACGGCGAGGTTTGGGGTAGCCACCCCTCCCGCCGCCCTCCACACCCCTCTCTACATCCAGCACCTACGAATGGAGCTGGATGCATATCCCGCTGCCCCATACCCCGCCGGGAGCCACGCGGAGGTGACTGCTGTCCCCACGAGCCGCCCAGGTGTGGGTGTACCCCAAATCTGGGGGTGGCTCAGCCTGGCCAACCGCCCCCCCCCCGCCCAGCTGAATCTTGCGGCAGTGCAGGGCGGGGAGCAGATCCCTGGGAATCGCAATAGGACGGGATGCATGTGCGGGAAAAGGGGAACCTAGGACGTGCCTCCCAGCCTGGGAGGAGGGAAGGGGGGTCCAATGGGAGAACTTCTCAATCCCTGGGAGTGGGAGCGAGGGGGATCCACGCAGGGACAAGCTCCTGCTCTCTGCTGGGATCTACCCACAGATTCCGGTCCCAGAGGGCAATCATACACCGAGGTGATCCTCGAGGGCTAGGGAGGGACCACTAGGGCTGGGGAGGTTGGGAAAGATTCCCCCTAAAGGTCACCTCGTCTCAGCGAGAAGGTTCGGGGATCAATGTAGGGGCCAGCTCAAGGTCCTCGGAGTAAAGGGAGAGCGGGAGAGAAGGACCCCCGGGGGAACCCCCATCCCCGAGGCCGTGCGATGGGGGTCTCCCATCGCCTATGGACCGGTCACCAGGCTGAGGGGGTGTGGGGGGAGAGGCACCGGGAGGGGGGGTACATGCTCGCGTGTGACAAGGGGGTGACACGCCCTCGGACGTCCCCCAGGCCCCAGCCCGGGGGTCCCTCAGCCCTCCCCCCGCCCCCTCCACGTACACCTCCGCCAGGCGCCGTCCGCCCGCACCAGCGCGTCCACCAGCGCGGGGTCCTTGAAGCGCTTGCGCTGCATGTCCCGCACCATGGCGGGGTCTCCGCCCTTGTCGGCGCGGAACAAGTCCAGGTCCAGCACCATGACGGCTGATGGCGGCGGCACCGGGAACACCGGCGCGGACAGGGGCTCCGCGCGCGTGCGCGGGAAGAGGCACGGTCGGGATGCGGCCGGGGCGATGCGGCCGGAGGGTACAGCAGCGCCCCTTGGTGGGTTGGAGGTCGCGCAGCAGGACGGGAGCACCGGGACATGGAGGGGCCAGGGAAGTGTGGCAGGGATATAGGGGGCCTGCGGGGGCCCGAGCACCCCTGACCCCCGCCAAGGGGGGTCCCAGCGGGTCTGGAGGCCCAGGCAGGGCGAGAGGACTAGGGTATCGGGGGGATACGAGAGGGTTTGGGGAGGATATAGGGGGGTCTGGTGGAGTCTGAGCATCCTTGAGCCCCCCTAGAGGGATCCCCGCGGGTCTGCCCGCGCATCCCGAGCAACCTCAGGGTTCCTCAGCCACACCCCAGGCGTATTGGTGGGCTCTGGGGACCTCCTACCCGAGGATGCCCCGCAGCCCGGTTGTTCACGGGAGTCCCAAGGGACACCCCGCCACGCCCCTCTACAGCACCCCATGGCACGGCTGTGGCTGTCCTAGGCACCACATGTCACCCCATGTCACCCCACTGTCCCCTCCCTGGGGGTCCCGGCGCGGTCCTGGTGCTTCCACTCGTGTGGGGGACCCTATCTCCCTTCCCCCATGAGAAGGGGTACAGGTGGGAGTGAAATTTCCGCTGCCCCACCACGAATGTACCCCTACCCCACCCTTAAGCACCCACTCCCACGCGTGTGACACCCCGCGCGCGTCCCCACACGCTCCCCCCCCCCATTTTGGGTGCCCACGCTCAGCTCCCCGCACCCCTACGCGTGCCCCACGGCCCCCGTGTGCCCACACACGGAGCCCTTGTACAAACGCCACTCCTGTATTTGGCATTTTTGGGTGCTCGGGATGGGGAGGACACGGAGGGGCCACGGGTGGGGACACACGTACAAAAGCCGTAACGAAGCTCCGGTCCGAAGCGGGTCCCTAAGGCGGGGCGGAGGGGCCGTGGGTACCTCCCCTTCCCTTCCCTTCATAGCTGCCCAGGGGCGGGGAGTCCGTGGGTGCCCCCTGCCCCATCACAGCTGTCGGGAGGGGTGGGGGGTGCGAGGGTGTCCGCCCGTCCTCTCACAGCTCCCGATCGGTGCTGCTGGATGAGGTCTTGAGTGGGACCGAGTCGAATCCATCCGGCATCCGCTGTGGGGTGGGGAAACTGAGGCCAGGAGCCCTCCTGTGGTGGGGAAACTGAGGCACGGAGCCCCCCGGGGTGGCGAAACTGAGGACCGGAGCCCCCAGAGTGGGGAACCGAAGCACAGAGCCCCCGAGAGTGGGGAAACTGAGGCACGGAGCGTCCTCAAATCCCGCCCCCATGGCTTCTCCGGTGGCTACTCCAGGGTTGTGCCCCCCAACCCTTACCTTGGCCGTCAGGGCTTTAAGTTTTCCAAAAAGTGACATTTCGGTGGCAAAGAGCAGCTCGTCCTCCGCGTCCTCCCCCTCCATGATGGCGCAGCTGTCGGGCGATGTCGTCTCATTCTCCCGGGCCGCCGCGTCCATCACCAGCTTGGAATATTTGTATTCCAGCCTGGGAAGGCAGGCGGTGCCATCACCCCCCGTGACAGTGCCAGCCCCCGTGTCCCCAAATCCCGCCGCCAATTGCTCACTTTTGAGTCTTTTTCCAGAAATAAGCGGCGAGCGCGGCGAGCAGGACGGCCACGCACGTCCCAGTGGAAATTCCCACTTTTAGCCAAAAATCCACGCTCCGGCAAGCCTGGATCACCTGCGGCGGCAGCGCGTCCCCGCCATGGCACAGCCGGGGCTCCCGCCACACGTAGGTGGTTTTCTGGTTGGGGGAAAGGGGGTTCAGGGGCCGCGGGAGCCACAGCCCAGCCCGGGGCACGGGGCAGTACCTGAACGCCACCGATACAGGCGCCGACGATGGGGCGGTGGTGGGAGCTGGAGCAGCGCGGACATCCCTCGGCCGTCACCCACAGGAAGTGGAAGGTGCAGCCGTCGCAGGTGCCCTCGGGGCATTTGCTGGGGAGGGACAAAAAGGGGGGGCTCACGTGGCAGTAACACCCCAAAGTGGGGAGTACAACCAAGGTGACACCCCAGGATGGGGACACCATGACAGTGGTATCCCCAAAGCAAAGCACCCCAAGGAAGTGCCCACCCATGACAGCAGGAGACCTTGGGGGTTCCCAAACCTCCCCCAGGGTCTCCTTTGTTCCACTGCCAACCTGAGTACACGCAGGATGCCAGTGACACAGCCAGGGTGACACCTCAGGGTGAGGGACTCTGACACTGTGGCAGTTGTGTCCCCAAAGCGAAGCACCTCAGGGACACACCTACCCATGATAGCAGGAGACATTTGGGTCACCTTGGGAGTCCCCTAAGCCCCCCTCGGTGTCTCCAGTGTCCCATCCCCCCCACCTGGGAACAACCAGGGTGATACTTCAGAGTGAGGGATGCTGACACCATGACAGTGGTGTCCCCAAAGCAGAGCACTCGAGGGATGTGCCCAACTCTGACAGCAGGAGATGCTTGGGTCACCCTGGAGGTCCCCAAATCACCCCTCGGGGTTCCCAGTGTCCCTTCCCCACCTGGGGACAGCCAGGTTGCCGGTGCCGAGGCGCAGGGGGTCACAGCGCAGGCGGATGGTGGTGCCCCGGCCACTGCTGCAGGGCTGTGTCATGTCATTGGACCTGCCAGGGGACACGGGGGTCAGGAGGACAGTGGGGCACTCTGTGGGTGTCACACCCCTGTCACCTGCCTGCACCTGAAGAAGAAGATGATGTCGGGCAGGTCAGGGTGGCCAGGGGGGAAGAGCTCTGGGGGAGACACGATGCCATCCAGCACAGAACTGGTGGTGACACCTGCAGGAGAGAGGGGTGTCTCCAGTCCCACCGGGGTGTGTTACAGTCCCAGTGTCCCAGTGCCACCAGAGTGTCCCAGTCCTACTACAGTGTTCCAGAGTCACCAGGATATCCCAGTCCCAACAGGGTGTCCCAGTGTCAGTGTCCCAGTCTCACTTGTGTGTCCCAGTCCCACCAGGGTGTCTCCAGTCACACAATGGTGTTCCAGTCCCACTGAGGAGCCCCAGTCCCACCAATGAGTCCCAGTCCCACTGGGGTGTCCCAGAACCACCAGTGTCCCATTCCCTCTGCAGTGCATCCCAGTCACACTGAGGTATACCAGTGACAATGTCCCAATTCCAAACAAGGTGTCCATGTAGTGTCCCAGTCCCACCAGGGTGTATTTCAGTCCCATTGGGGTGTCCCAGTGCCACCAGAGCATCCCAGTGCTGCTGAGATGTCCCAGTCCCAGCACAGTGTCCCAATCCCACTGAGGACTCCCAGTTCCACTGCGTATGCCACTCCCAGTGCCACTGGGGTGTCCCAGTCCCACCAGGGTGTCCCACCCATGTGTCTGAGTCCCACCGGGGCATCCCACTGCCACGGGGGTAGGCTACTCCCTGTCCCACCCATGTGTCCCAGTGCCATTGGGATGTCCTGGTCCCTGTCCTGCCAGTGTCCCAGTCTCAACAAGGTGTCCCACTCTCAGTGCCACCAGGGTGTCCCAGTCCCTGTCCCACACATGTGTCCCACTGGGGTGTCCCAGTGATGGTGTCCCAGTGCCTGTTTCGCCCATGTGTCTCAGTGACCCTGGGGTCTCCCAGTGCCCCGGGGTGCCCCTCCCTCACCCAGCAGGCGGTCACCCAGGCTGACAGGCTGAGAAGACACTGCTGCATGAGCACCAGTGATGTCAGGGAGCACCAGAATGGCCTGGCACACGTAAGAGGTGACCACACGGGCAGAGCCTCCCCGACTTGCTGTCATGTTGTCAGCACATGAGGCCATCTTCCTGCCCTGCAGGGACACATATGATACACGTGTGTGCAAGGGACGGGCATCTATGTGTGCAGGTGTGCAGCTGTGGCTGCACAAGTGTCCACGTGTGTCTGCATGAGTGTTCACGTGTGTCTGCACAACTGTGCAGATGTGTGTAACTGTGCACGTGTGACTGCACAAGTGCATGTGTGTGTGTGCAGGTATGACTGCATGTACACCTGTGTTTGCACACCTGTGTGTGTGAACGCATGTTTACATGTGTTTGCATGACTATGAGCACATATGCACGTGTTCCCATGTCTGCCCACCTGCATGCCCGTCCCATCCACATGCCCAGGTGTGTGCCCGTGTTTGCCCATCCACATGCCCATGTGTGCATATGTATTCCCATGCCCTCCTGCCAGTGTATGCCCAAGTGTGCCCACCTGTGTTCCCATGCCCACCCTCCTGAGTGCCCACCCATGTGCCTATGTTTGCACTCATGTGTTCATGTATGCTCATGCGCCCCCATGTATGCTCGTGTTTGCACTTGTGTACCTGTGAGCAATCATCCCATGTGTGCCCAGGTGTGCTCCCATGTGTACCTGCGTGTTCCTGTGCTCTCCTGCCTGTGTGTGCCCATCTGTATGCCTGTGCCCACCCTCCTGAGTGCCCACCCATGTGCCCATGTTTACACTTGTGTGTCCATGCTCACCCCCCGCATGCCCGGGCGTGTTCCCATGTGTGGACACGTGTTTGTCCCAACGGGTCTCACCTGGTGCCCGCAGGGGCTCAGGTGGAAGTGGTGGCTGTAGCGCAGTCCCTTGGGGGTGAAGCTGGGCCTAGTGCCCACCCTGGCACCCATGCTCAGCGTCGGGAACTCAAAATGCAGCGTCTGGCCTGGCATTGCCAGTGCCAGGCTGCAGTTGTTGTAGCATAGCGACCGCAGCTGGGGACAGGGACAGCGGGCTCAGGGATGGCCGTGGCACCCACTGGGGATACTCTTGTGGGGACTGTGGAAAGCTGGCACCTCCCCTCAGAGACGGCAGGGGCATGAAGGCACCCACGAGGGTCACTCACTGCCACCCACCAGGGTCAGAAACTGCCACCCACCCTGTCACCCATCTGAGATGGCAGGGTGTCACCTCACTGGGGACAGCTGGGCGCTGGCATCACCCACCCAGGATTAGACACTGTCACCCATCTTGTCACCCACCCAGGATGGCCACAGGAGATGGCCAGGGGCTGGTATCACCCACCCAGGGTCAGACACTGTCACCCACACTGCCGCTTATCCTGTCACTCACCCAGAATGGCTGTAAGGGGCTGGTGTCACCTCCCTGGGGATATAGTGTCATGCACCCAGGATGACTGGGGAGGGGTTGGTGTCACCTATCCGTGATGGTGTCACCCTCCTGCTGCTGGCCAGTGCCATCATCTGGGACATCTTGGGTGGGGGGGAGGCTGGTGTCCTTCCTCTGGGGCCCATTGGCATCACCCATGGGGACATTTAGGGACACTTAGACCCCCTGCCACCTCCAGTCACCTGGTTGCTGCGTGTTCCGGGGCCACAGGGATGGCAGGTGGGAGTCCCATCAGAGGGGTGACCCTGCAGGTAGGTGCCAGGTGGGCAGGGCTGGCAAGTGCCCAAACCAGGATCCACAGCACTGCCAGGGGGACACGGGGCACAGGACCCAGCAGGCTGGGGAGCACAGCGGCGGCAGAAGGAGGCCACACCTCCCTGCACGTTGGTGACGTTGACACTGTACAGCTTGGCCACATCGCTGGTGAACTGCCGGCCCTGGCACCGAGAGCACTGTCACCATCACCCACCCGACCCCCACCAGATCCCCAAATGTGGGGACCTTCCAGCCCCCCCAAAGCAGGGCCCCCCAAGCCCTCACCGCCTCGTGGTAGGGGGTACGCTGGAAGGCCCAGGTGAAGCTCATGGTCGCGTTCTTCTCCACCACATAGGTGTAGGATTGTTTCCCTGTGGAGCCTGTCCATGTCTCCACTGGAGTGTTGGTGCGGGAGTTGACACCCTGCGGGGACAGGGGGATGGTGGCACCCCCCAAGTTCACTGTGTCCCCCCCAAACTGCCGTATCCCCCCCACTCACCACCATGAAGTAGAGCTCACAGCCAACACTGCACAGCGTCTCGAAGACGAAGGTGATCCTGGCCACCTCCCTGCTCTCCGTGTCCTCCAGCACTGGGCTTGGAGGGCTGGGGACAGTGTGGGCACACTGCTAGCTCTGCCCCATGGTCATGTCCCCCCACTCCCTGGGGACACCCTGGTGGTCCCCACCTCACCTGAAGCCAGGGACCACCAGTGTGAGGATCATGAAGTCGCTGTCAGAGGCTCCAGCTGCCGTGTAAATGTAGTCCCCAGCCACCTCCCAGCCTGCAGGGACAGCGACACTCAGAGGGGTCCCTGGCAGTCCCCTGGGAGGGGACAAGGAAGGAACAGCTTTTGCCACTACCTGCAATGCCCTTGTACTCGAAGTTGATGCCGCTGAGCACAGTGGTCTCCATGTTGGGGGGCAGCACGTTCCACCACTTGTACTCCAAGCCCAGTGCTGGCTCAGTGCCTGCTGGGCAGCTGAGGCAGGCTGGGGACAGGAGGCAACAGGCCTGCACCAGGGTGGCACCCACCTCCCCCTCTGTCAGCTTGGGGTGCCCTGCTCACCCCTTGAGGCCAGTGATGGGGACAAGAAGGGATAGCCCTGCAGTAGGGTGGTACCACCTTCCCCTCCCTGCAGCTTGGGGTGCCCTGATGACCACCTCTTGGGGAAAATGATGGAGACAGGAGAGGACAGCTCTGTACTGAGGTGGCACCCACCTTCCCTTGGAAGTTCCAGGGACCCCAGTTACTCCTTGGGGACAATGTCTTCACTGGAGCCATGAGGAGGGGACAACACTGCCCTGGATCAGCACCCACTTTCCCCTCCATCACTTCGGGGCAATCTGGCCACTCCTTGGGGACAATGATGGGAACAGGATGGGACAACCCTGCACTGGAATGGCACCCACCTCCCCCTGGTAGCTTCAGGGATCCCAGTTACTCCTTGGGGACAATGATGGGGATGTCCTTATTGGAGCCATGGGGAGAGGACGGGACAACCTTGCACCGGAGTAGCACCCACCTTTCCCCAGCAGCTAGGGGTGCCCCAGTCACGCTTTGAGGACAATGACGGGGCCGCCTTACCGGAGCCGTTGGAGTAGGAGCCGTAGGGACAGGGCTGGCAGGTGCTGCCGTTGCCTTTGGCGAAGCCGGGGTTGCAGGGCGGGCACTGGGTCTTGACCCCCGAGGGCGGCAGCTGGGCCGCCTGCGGCAGCTCCTCGCTGCAGATCTTGGGCTCTGCCCACTTGTACATCATCTGGGTCTGCCATGGGAGCGGGTGAGCCGGCGGGGGACAGCGGGGGACAGGGGGGCCACCCCGGAGTGCCCCGCATTACCTCCCCGCCGGCGTCACAGGCTGTGTGGGTGTAGAAGAAATCCTTGTCCGTGCAGGGGGGACGTGGCTTGCAGGACCCTGAGCCGGGCTCTGCCGAGCGGGGATACAGCGGGTGAGCCAGCACGGCCCGGGCGCCCCAGCACTGTTCCCGCCACGCAGGGTGTCCTTGTCTCCCCGCCCAACTAAGGAATGGTGCGTGTTCTCTACTCCCCACATCACCTCTCCCTTCTCCAGGGACACCCTGACAAGAGAGAGTGGAGGGACACAGTGACCCCTGAAGGTGTCAGCTCTGCATGGGAGGACCCCCAGTGGAGGCATCGGGCTCGCAAGGGTACTCTAACACTGTCCCCACCTTGCGGGGTGTCCTCGTCTCCCCACTCACCACGGGAAAATGGATCCTCCCTGTCCCTGATACCACCTCTCCCGCACCAAGGGCCACCCCCACAGTGCAGAGTGAGGAGACAAGGGGAACTCCAAGGCTTGTGAGTAGGGACCTCCTGGTCTCCTCTCACTGGAGTAGGCATCAAGGTCACAGGGGGACGCCAAAGCCGTCCTCACCACATGGGGTGTCCCTGTCCCCACTCCCTATCAAGGGATGGCAGGTCATCCCAGTCTCGTGCACCACCTTCCCAGGGGCATTCCCACAGCGAGAGGACAAGGGGATCCCTAAGGGTAGCATGTCTGTGTGAGGGACCCTTGAGTGTCTCCTCTCACCAGTGGAGGTGTCAGCTTCGTGAGGGGACCCCAACACTGTCCCCACCTTGTGGGTTGTCCATGTGGCCCCACTCACCATGGGAAAACAGGTCCTCCCTGCTCCCCACATTGCCTCTCCCTCCCCCAGGGCCACCCCTGCAGTGCAGAGTGTAGGGACAAAGGGACCCCCAAGGATGTCAGCTCTAGGTGAGGGACCCCTGGGTGTCCTCTCTCACCAGCATAGGTGTCAGGTTTGTGAGGGGCCCCAACACTGTCCCCACCAGGGGATATCAGGTCATCCCTGCTCCCCTCATCACCCCTCCCTTTCCCAGGGGCACATACTAGAGGGACAGCTCTGGGAGGGGGATCCCCGGCTGTCCCCTCTCACCGGCGTAGGTGTCAGGGTCGCAGGGCTGGCAGGCAGTGGCCCCTTTGCCGGAGAAGGTGTCAGCGGGACAGGGCTGGCAGGCGGCCGAGCCGGCGGCGCCGGCGAAGGTGCCGGGCTTGCAGGGGAAGCACTCGGAGGTGAAGGCCACCCCTGAGAGCGGGAAGGGGCTCAGGTGGTGGGGAGGTGGGGAGCGACCCCCGAGCTCCCCCTCCCTGTCCCCACCCACCTGTAATGCCAATGTTCCTCACCAGCACCGGTTTAGGCACCTTGGACCAGACGGAGAAAGCCGTGGTTCGCCAGTACAACACGTTGTTCCCGCGGCTCAGCTCCACCTGGAAGAGAGACCCCATGCGACTGGGTAATCCCACTGCCAGGGGTGGGGCTGGCAGGGTGGGGGCTCCTGCTGCCGAGGAGGGGGCTGGCACCAGTGGAGGGGGTGTGGCACCCCCGTCTGCGGCCACCACTACCCCCTCCTCCGCCTGCAGCCTCGTGGAGCATCTTCTTCTCAGGGGAGGGACAAGAGACCCCAGGGCAGCACCGAGGGACCTCCTCGCCGTGTCACCTCCCACCCGACACTCACGCTGTGGAATTCCCAGCCCTTCTCCGTCGTCCGCATCCAGCGGGACTCCTCCACCGTGGGCTGGCACTGGTCGTTCTGCACCTGCAGGGACAGTGTCAGGAACCCTATGTTCACAGTTAGCCCGCCATATCACAGAGGACTCCCCCCATTCTCCTAGGGACCCTCCCATATCCCTAGGGTCCCCTCCTCACTTCTCCATGAACCACTGCCATATCTCCAGGGGCTCCCCTCATGTCCCCAGGGTCCACTCTCATGTCCTCAGGGACCCCTCCATGTCCACAAGGACCCCCACCATGTCCCCAGGGACTCTTCCCATATATCCAAGGTCTCCTTCCCCATGTCCCCAGAGACCCCTGTCATGTCACCAGAGATCCCCTCAGGGACTCCTCCCATGTCCCCAGGGACCCCTGCCAAGTCCCCAGTGGTGCACATCATGTCGTCAGGGACTCCTCCCATGTTTCTAGGGAAGAACATCATATCCCCAGGGATTCCCTCAGATCACAGAGGACCTCTTCCATGTCCCTAGGGACCACTTCATTCCATCAAGGACTCCCTCCCATGTCCCCATGGACCCCTCCATATCCCAAGAGACCCCTCCCATGCCCCCAAGGACCCTCCCGTGTCCCCGGGGATGCCCACCCTCCACCCCTGCCCCCCCATCACCCACAAAGAACTCGAAGACGATGCTGCTGTCAGGGTAGATGTACTCGAAGGTGACGGTCCCTGACTGCTTGAGGCTCACAGCATACATGAGGGTGGCTGTGCACTCATCTGTGTTGGAAGCCACATAGTCCCCCAGTGGCACCCATGTTGACCTGGGGCAAGTGACATGGCCTGAGGACCCTGTCACCACTCCCAACCCCAATGCAGGCAGGATGGGAGGGATGGCTGGGAGGGTCCCCAGGAAGCAGGGGTAGATGGGGAGCACGGGGGCTTGGGGACAGCTTGGGGATGTGGCAAGGTGCGGTGGCTGGACACATATTTCTGGTGAGCATCCCCCGGTGAGAGCCATGCGGCCTGCAAAGCGAGGAGGTTGGGGTCCCCCTGTTCTGGGAATGTGGTTGGATGAGGAATGTGTTGCTGGGAGTAGGGAATGGCTGAGATGGGCATCAATGGGGCAGTGCAGTGGTGCTGGTAAAACCCAGGGTTTGATGGTTGTTGGTACAACTGGGAGGGCTCAGTGGTGTTGTACAACCAGGGGGGTTTGGTGGCTGCCGGTACATCTGAGAGGCTTTTGTGGTTACTGGTACAACTGGGAGGCCTCAACAGCTGCTGGTACAACTGAGAGGGTTCAGTGGCTGTGGTACAACCAGGAGGGTTTGGTGGCTGCTGGTACAGCCAGCTGGCAGGAGGTTTAATGGCTGTGGAACAGCTGGGAGGGTCTTGTGGCTGCCAGTACAACCAAAAGAGACAGTGAGGATCAAAGGGCTGTGGTGGTAACTAAAGGCACTGGTTGATGGCACAGGGGTATGGACACCCCCACAAGTGCTGTGGGGACCTCCATGGGTGCTCTGCCTCCGAGGAGTGTTGATGTGAGGGTCCCATGGGTTGGGGTCCTGCCACTGCTGTGGGGGTGACGCTGCTGGGTGTTCCCTTGCTGTGATCAGGGTGCCCCCACAGTGCCCTGCTGGTGTCACCTCCCAGGGCACGATGACAGAAGGGGACGGGGTGTCGGTGCAGCAGGGTGCTACGGACACATAGGGGTGTCATGACACCCATCCTGCTCACTGTGCCCCACTCCCAGTCCTGATGTGCCGGGTGCCCATGTGCTGGTGTCACAGCCGGTGACACAGTGACTCACGCTGTGCAGTTCTCTGCCGTGTCGCCAAAACCATCATCCACCTCCAGGTTGGTGGCCACGTTGGCAAAGCCATGGGGCACCTCATCCCACTCATCGAAGCGGACACCAGTGCCCAGCGAGTAGGTGCCTGCAGCGCAGGGCCGGCATGTCTGCGTCTGCATCTCCAGGAACTCACCCGCCTTGCAGGAGAATGCTGCCAACGGAGATGGGGGGAGCATGGGGGGTGGAGAGTCACTCCCTGATCCCCCTGGTGCTTCTACAGCTTCATCACCCTCAGCTCTGCTTTCCCAAGTGCTTTCAGCTGGTGGAGGTGCTGGGATCCCCCATTCTGACCATTCCACAAAGGCAACTCCCCCAACCATGAGTTTTGGCACCTGATGCCCAGCTCTGCCCCCAGTCCAGGCAGGATGTGACCCTCTGCCATGGAGCCAGGGCACCCCTAAGATTTGGGGGGGGGGGGGTCTTTGGGATTCCCATCCTGCTTATCCCATCCTTATGAGTTTGTGTGAGGAGGAATTTCGTCTTGCTCATCCCATCCTGGTACATGTGTGGGGTGGGGGGATTTCCATCCCAGTGTGTGTGGTGGGATTCCTATGGCTCTCATTCAATTTGGTGACTGTGTGTGATTCCCATCCAATTCTTGTGCATGTGTGTATGTGGATTTGATCTCTCTTATCCCATCCTAATGCCTGTGTGTGTGGGATTCCCATCCCATCCTATCCCAGTATGTATATGGTATTTCCATCTCTCTCATGCTCCTCTGGTGAGTGAGGTTCTGTGAGGGGGATTCTCATCTCATTCATCCCGTCTTGGTGCACGTGTGTGGTAAGGGGATTTCCATCCCAGTGTGTGTGCGATTCCCATCCCTCTCATCCCATTGCATGGCTGCATGTGTGATTCCCATCCCAGCCTATCTATGTGTATGTGTAATTCCCATCTGTCTCATGCCATCCCAGTACTTGTGTACATGATTCCCATCCCATGCTATCCTGGTGTGGTGTGTGATTTCCATCCCTCTCATCCCACCCCAGGAACTCTGTATGTGTGTGATTCCTATTCCATCCCGGTGTTTGTAGTGCCTATACTATCCCATTCCATCCCTCCTGTTGCTGCCATTGGAGCCACTGTGCTGCACTGGAGCCGACAATGGCTACACTTGTCTCCCCGCTCTCTCCCTCCCCTCGCCCTCATTTCCCACCCCTGCCATTCCCACCCCCTAAACCTGACCCCATCCCATTCCTGGTGGCAATCTCACAGCACTCGGTGCCGCTGACGGGGTCAGGCAGGCCAGTGCAGAGTCCAGGTGTGTGTGGCACAGCCACCCTCCAGCGCGAGCCGGAGCTGTCACATGCTGTGTACTCGTAGTGGTACTCGGACTGCAGGAGACAGAGAGGGAACACTGGGGCAAGCTGCACCCTGAGAACCCCCAGTCTGCCCCCACACTCTGTGCCCCCTGAGAAGGGCATCCCCTGCCCCAGGCCCAGCTGTGCCTTGAAGGGATGATTTTGAGTTAAGGTGTGGCAATGTCCTGGGGTTCCCAGGGCAGAGTGAGGGGTGATTGGGTGGGTAGTCAGGGTAGGGGGGATACCAGTATCCACCAGTGTGTGGGGATGCTGGGAAATGGAGGTGATCTGTGTGGGAGATGCTCTGGATTGAGGGGAGCTGGGGACCAGGGGGTTGCTTAGAGCAGGGGGATATTGTGGCAGGAGAGGTCAATATGGGGAGATGCTGCAAAATGGGGTTGTTCTGGGTAGGCGGATGCCGGGAAATGGGAATGCTCTGGGTGGGGGGTGCCTGGCTGGGGGGCCGCTGCAGGCAGCACTTCAGGTAGCATGATCCCCCCACCCCAGAACATGCTCCCTCAGAGAGTGCTGTGGGGTCACCCAGGATCTTCCTGATAGCCCACAGAACGAGATAGCCTCGGAGCAGCGACAGCCCTGCACGCCCTCCCGAGGGTGGGGGTGAACCCCCGCTCCCCCGCCATGTTCCTGGGAGCACAAAGCGCTGACACGCCTCTCTGTGTGCCTTGGCGTGGCCCGGGCGAAGTGACACACTTCGCTCATCAAACAGCCGCAGCACAACCCGGATACGGCGTGGGAGAACCCCGCGCATGGAGGGCGAGACCCGGGGAGACCAAGGGGAACCAGAAAGCGCTGGGGACAGCAGGAGCACCGTGACCCTCCCCATCCTGCCAGCTGCGCTAAGCTGGGACTGGCTCAAGGCTAGCGAGGTGATGCCAGGGACAGACAGCGTGGGCAGGGTGAAGGCCACATCTGGTGGTGGTGCTGGGGTTTGGGGTACAGGCGGGAGCTTCCTACTCCCACAGCAGCTCTGGGGTGTCAGAGCCGGTGCTGTGGCTTCGTGCTCCCAGCGGCTGCTGGAGCGTAGCAGGTTGATGGGAAAACAACCACTTTGATGTTCCCGTCAGCTGGAAACGCGGCGATNGGGGAGGGTGGAGGGGAAAGGGGAATTGGAGAGGGAAAAGCGGGGTGGAGAAGAAAAAGGGGGGACAGAAAGGTGCGTGCAGCACCCCCTGCCCATGTACAGGCAGCACAGAGCCCCGCCCCCGACCCTGGGATGGGGACAAGAGAAAGGTCCCCACCACTCTTGGGGTACCCAAAGGGTCACCCCAGCTTTCAGCAGCCCCAAACTTACTACATTGCTCTCGGTCCCGAGGGAATCCCTCGGGACCAGGAGTTTTTTTTCTCTCTTCTGAAACTTTTCCAGGTTTTTATTAGATCTAAGTAAATTGACCTAATTTAGCCCCAGGGTGACTCTGGGGGCAGGGTGCACCCCAAACTGCCACTATCTCCCTACTATGGCCAGGGGAGGGAGAAGGGCTGTCCCTAGTGAAGAACAGGAGACACCCTCTCTGGGGGACCAATCCCTCCTGGGGCAGGTGCCAGCCCCAGTCTATTGTTTCCAGCTCCGGATCGTGGAACACAGACAAAAAACTGGATCACAGAA
>VZRN01001776.1:399383-419567 GCA_013397935.1 Dasyornis broadbenti | reverse complement strand
TTCCTGGCCCAGATTAAATGCAGCCGCAGGTCTGAAGAGGGGGGAGGAAAATGTGGGGGAAGCGGGGAGACCGAGGGAGGGCATTTGGGGGTTCACCCGCTGTCCCCAAGGCAGACAGATCCTGGTGAATGACAGATCCCCCCAGTTTTTCTTCACAGGACACTTTGGCCACCGTGTGCTGGGCTGGGAATGGCACGTGGCCATTGGGAATGTCCCCCACGCTCCCTGTCACCATCCCCAGCAGCACTCAGGGAGGGTTTGGGGAGACCCCCCAATGTGTCTGAGGGGTAGAGAGTTGGGGACAATGATGGGGTGATGCCAGTTGGAGTCCCCAAAGAGACTCTCGGAGACGGGCCGAGCTTCTGGGAGCAAAGCCTGCTCCTCGGGCCCCCAGGGGGTCGGACAGTCCCTCCCCGCTATAGGGGACACCCCACCCCCGGTGCCACCGGGACCCCCGGCCCCTACGTGTCTCCTCCTTGCCTCCCCCATCCCATAGGAACCGGCATCCCAGTGCTCCGGGAGTCTGTTTCATCTCCGGGGTGTGTGTGGGGAATTTGGAAGTGGGGGGTGGGTTACCGGTTGCCCCCTCCCCCCATTCCCGGTGCCGGTACCTCCTTGCAGACGTGTAGCTGCTCCCCGGTGCGTCCCGGTGACACGGTGACAGCCAGACACAGAGCCAGCAGCATCCACCGGGCGCCGGTACCAGCCATGGCGGCGGCAACGGCGGCGGCAACGGCGGCAGCTCAGCCCGTGCGGGTGCGGGCACCGGCGCCGCGGCCCCGCCCCCGCCAACGGCCCGGCCCCCGCGCACCTGCTGCCACCTGCCCCCGTCCCCGGGAACGGAACACCCGGGAACGGGAACGGGCACCGGGAGAGGAACCCCTGGGAACGGCACGGGGCATCGCCCCAGGGAACGGGCACTGGATGGCGAATAGAACCCCCGGGAATGGCAGCCGGCATCGCCTCCGGCAACGCTTGCCATGAGAACAGAACGGGGAATCGTCATCGGGAATGTTACTCACGGGTATGGCACCGCGCATCGGTATCGGGAATAGAACTCCCGGGAACGGCACCAGCAAGGTTATGCCCGGGAATGGAACCGGGAACAGGACCCTGGGAATGGTATCCCGGGAATGGCACCGGGAGCGTTATCCATGAGAACGGCACTGGAAACCCCATCATCCCTGGGAACGTATTCCCGGAAACAGGACTGGGAATGTAATCCCCGGAACGTGTTCCCGGGAACGGTATCGGGAATGTATCCCTCGGAACGGAATTGGCAATGTTATTCCAGGAACGGCACCGGGACCGTCTCGGGGCATCACACCCCCGCCTCTCCGTCCCCAGGAACAACCCCTCCTCCCGCTCCCCGGGGCTGGGGGGCGGGTGTGGATCGGGTCACGGCGAGGGGGGGTTATGAGCTCCCCGCACCCCAGAGCTGCCACCACCCCAGGAGGGACTGTGTCCCACCCGTGTGCCCCTCCCGGCCATGTTCCCTCGGAGCAGGGCCAGCCCCGGTGCACTGGGGACAGGACAGCGGATGCACACACGACTGTGTGTTCTGGACACTGGAGACACAAGGGCCATAGCGAGTACAGGGGATATAGGAACATGGGAGACACAGGAACGCCACAGACACTGCATACAGAGCTGAGGGACACAGGGAGATGGGGGACACAAGGGGACATGGGGGTCACAGGGGGACAAGGGGAATACAGGGGATATAGGAATATGAGGGACACAGAGGGACATAGGGGATAGAGGGGATATTGGAACATGATGGACATGGGGGACACGGAGGAACACAACCGATATGGGGCCACAGAGGGACAGTGGGTACACAGCTGATATGGGAACACAGGGAGAGGGGGGACACAGGTGGACATGAAGGATACAGGAGATATGGGAACATGAAGCACATGGAGGACACAGCTGATATGGGGACACAGGGAGATGGGAAACACAGAGACATGGGGGCTACAGTCAAGGGAAGGGGAACACAGGAAGACATGAGGAACACAGGTAAATGGGGAACATGGGGGACAGAGCTGCTAAGGGGACACAGAGGTCCCAACTCTGGTGGCACAGGGATACCCTACAGACTGGGGGGACACTGGTGACACTTGTCCATCTGTGGTGGCACAGGGATGCCAGCAGGCACCATGGGCATGGGGGACACAGCCACAGGAAGGGAACATGCCTGTCCTCATGGCAGCATGAGGACAACACCACATCTACTCTGCCACAGCTGGAGACAGTGGCATAGGGTGTCCATATCCCATGGCATATGCAGCGTCACCTTGGAAGATGGAGCCTGCCAGGCACCATTGAGCTGGTAACCCCCTTCTTGGAGTGTCCCCACAGTAGGGCCACCAACAGCAGCTACTCCTTCTCCCAGCAGTGCCAGGATCACTGCTGTCCCCTCATCACCACTATGGCCTTGTCACCACCACAGCTGTCCCCTTGTGCCCATCCTCTCTTGTAACCATTGTGGCTACACTTTAGTCACCACCCTACTGTCCCATTGTCACTACCATGGCCATCCTCTTGCTACCACCACAGTTGTCCTCCTGTTATCACCATGGCCATCCTCCCACGACCAGCACAATTGTCCTTGTCCTTCCCTTGTTACCATCACAGCCTTGTCAACACCATGGCTGTCGCACTCATGGATGTCGCAAGGCCATCCCCCAGTCGCCACGGTGGTTGTCCCCTTGTGGCCATCTCTTGTCACCGCCATGGCTGCCCCCATCACCACACACATATCCAATAAAACACAGTCTACACTCGTGACGTCACACTCAACGTGTTGCACGGAGCTCACGTCTCGTGAGAAGCCCCAGTAGCCCGCGGGGCCGGCAAGGCCCGTGCTCAGCTCACGCCTGGAAGGGCGCAGACACAGCCCTGTGCACAGCCTTTGTGCCCCACACGGCTGCAGGGTCTTGTGAACGACTCCCACCGTGCCACGGAGCGTGGAGAGCCCTGCAAGACTGGCACAGCCCCCTGAAAAGCCCGCACGGAGCCCAGTACAGGGCCCACTGCACGACTCCTGATGTGGCCCGGCGCTGGCTAGGCCGGGATGAAGCTGGGGCGTTTCGTCTCCCGTCGCTGTCGGGGCCGGGCCGGTGCTGGCCCCGGGGCTGCGTACATGGGCTCGGGTCAGAATCGCAGGGCGCTCAACGGCCGCGGCCTCGCCTATCTGATCGACTCATCCCGCCCGGCCAAGCCGCACAGCGCCCGGGGGCTTCGCGGCGCCTTCTTCTCACCTCGGCCCGGCGGGGCCCGGCCGATCGAATAAGATCAACGTGTAGGGGGAGGGTGCTGGCGCCTTACACACGCATACTTCTGACACACCAGCACGGGCCTTGCACACCCGTTGCACACCACACACGCACGCCATACATACACACGCACGCCATACATACACACGCACGCCACAACCACTCCCCACCCGCCACTTCCGGTCTTGCTCTTTATATACCGTGGCCGCGCAAGGCATGACAGGAATGCGACGCGGCGCTCCAGTGCGCCCCCTTCCGTCGGGAGGACCGCCCTACACCACGACTCCCGGGCACACACACGGCACAGGGACATTGGGCCGGGCACACTCACCTGGAGGAGGGCACAGCACCCCGTGCCCCTCACGAGGGGCTGCATCGCTCCCATCCCCAGAGAGCTGGAGGAACCGGGCCAGGAGGCCCCATGCAGCAATTCCCCACACCACAGTCCCCCCTGCACAGGGTGCCCACAGGTGACCCCACACTTTATTTGCCCAAATCCCCCCCACCCAGGAGCCCTATAACCATGGGAGCCAGTCCCCGAGGACCTCCTCACATGCACACAATGGACCTCCAGCCCACACCACAGGACCCCCTGACAGGGCACCAGCCCCACTGAACCCTCCCCCCTTTCCCACAGGAATTCCCATCCCATAGGAAACAGCCCCACGGCAGCCCTGCCCCATGGGACCCCCAAGCAGGGCATCAGTCCCACAAGACCCCTCCCAAATCCCGAAGGAGGCCGCCCCACCCCACAGGACCCCCAGCCCAGTGCTGCCACAGGGGAACCCCCACTTTATTTGCATGTGGTGGTCCAGTATTTACAACCAAGGGGGGTTCATACTCCCCAACTGCAGGGGGAGACACCTCTGAGGGCTCCCATGCTCCAGGGGCATGGGAAGATCCCACTGATGAGGGGGGACCCTGTCCAGCCCCCATAGCCTGCCATGGTCCCACCAGGACCCTGCTCAGTGTTAAGAGAAGGGGCTCACAGGGCAGAGCTGGGTCGCCCAGCCCCAGGGGTCCCCTCACCCGCTTCTCCTAAGAATTCATGGGAAACCTTTTTCCAACAGTCTAAAGGTGCCCTGGTGGGCCCCATGGTTGCCCTCGGTGGGTTCAAGGAGGGTAATGGGCCATGATGGTCCCTGGGTTGCCGCATGTAGGATCCAGGCTGCTGCCAGGGGCAGGACTGGGGTGGGTGGGGGGTGGTGGTGTTCAGGTCAGTACCAGGGTCTCCAGGGTCAGCACTGGGGTCTCCATTTGGTACTGGGACACTGGGGTCAGTACCAGGGTCTTTCATCCATAGTGGGGTCTCTGGAATCAGTCGCAGGATCTCTAGTCTGTCCCAGGGTTTCTCTCAGGTCAACGGTGAGTCCTTGTGCAGTCATTTCCCCAAGAGGACGTAGAAGGCCATGAGGAGACAGGACACGGACACGATCACGTGCAGGCGGGTCCCAATCACAGCAGCTGTGGGTGGGACACAGTGGGGTGAGACCCCGTGTCCCCATCCTGGATCCATCCTGAATCCCTGTGAGCCCATCCCAGACCCCATGATCCCACCCCAGACCCCAGTGCTCCCATCCCCAATCCCTGTGTCCCCATTTCAGAACCCAGTGTCCCCATCCTGGACCCAATGCCCCTGTCCCAGACTGTAGACACTAGCATCACCACCCCAGACCCCAGTGCTGCCAATATCCCCATCCTGTACCCCCAGTATCCCATCCCAGACTCCAGGATCCCATCCCAACCTCCAGTGTTCCCACTATCTCCATCCCAGACCCCAGTATTGTCAGTGTCCCCACCACATACCCCAGTGCCCACAGTGTTCCTAGTGCCCCCACCCCATGCCCCAGTGTTCTCAGTGTTCACAGTGTTCCCAATGGCACTCCTCTGTACCCGTGTTCCCGGTGCACCCATCCCAGTGTTCCCAGTACCTCCCCGCCATACCCCAGTGTCCCCAGGGCTCCTCACCCTTGTGGCAGACTCCCCAGACACCCCTGCGCTCGGACAGGAGCCAGGTGCGCAGCCGGGGCACCTTCCGCAGGTATGCGCAGGTGCAAACCAGGAGCAGCCCGAACACCAGGAGCCCGTCCAGAGAGTAAACTGGAGGGAGGGGGGCGGGGGGAGGGTGCTCAGGGAGCACTCCGGGCCTCTGCCCAGCCCCCCTCCAAGGGGATTCCCCACTCCATGGGAACAACCTCCCAGCTATGCCCCTGTGGAGGGACGAAGACTTCCCAGTACCCCCCTGAGAAAGGACACAGAATTCCCAGTATCGTCCCCGAAGACACTCAGACCTCCCTGTACCCCGCCCCCAAAGGGACAGTCTCCTAGTCGTCTCCCAAAGCGTCCTCCCAGTACCTCCCCTACCTCAGCCCCTTCCAGCCGCCGCCCCAGCCCCATCTCCCCTGCCGTCCCCCGGTACCTCAGCACTCCCCCCACGGTGCCCCATCAGCACCCCCCGCCTTCTGAAGCCCCAGAACCTCCCGTTCCCCACCACTGGTCTTTGAGGCCCCGGACTCACTCAGACGCGCCTGGACTCCCCGGGCCCTTCCGTTTCCCAGTTCCTACCATTGGTCAGGGCGGCCCCCGGGCCCTCCCATGCCCCCACAACCCCTCGTCCCTCCGTTCCCACTAGTGGTCATGCCGGATCCCGGTTCTCCCCTGCCCCCCTTGAGCCCCAAGCCCTCCATTCCCACCGTTGGTCATGGCGCCCCCGGACCCCCCCGGGCCCCCGCGGCGCCAACGCGACAGCGGAAGCGGGCGACAGGCGCGGCTAGCCGAGCGCCGACCCGCCTGGCACGGATCCTGAGGAGCAGGCAGCTTCAATCGAGCGTCTATTGGGGGAGGTTGGGTGTACAGCACCAGTATCGCCCAGTGGCCCCCCAGCAGCACCAGTAAACCCGAACGCTGCTAACGCCCAGGGCGCCCAGGAGCTGCCATTATGCTCAGCCTTGTGTGACCAGTCCCCATCTCAGTCCCTTAGCGACCCCTCAGTATTCCCAGTAACCCTCCAGTCCTCCCAGTAATCCCCAGTGCACCCAGTAACTCCCAGTAATCCCCATCCCAGTCCTCCCAGTAACCCCTCAATGCAACCAGATCCCAGTGACCCCCAGATTCCCCAGTAACTCACAATCTCCCCATAACCCCCCAGCACCCAGTGCTCATCCCAGCCTCCAATAGGCCCCAGTCCGCCCAGTACTTCCTCAGTGTAACCAGTCTCCATTCCAGCCCCCAGAGAGCTCCAGTCCTCCCAGTAACTCCCCGGAGCAATCTGACTCCCAGGTTCCCCTGTAACTCCCAGTCTAACCCTAAGGCCCCCACTCCAAGCACCCAGACCCCATCCCAGCTCTTCCAGTAACCAGTCCCCCAGTAACCCCNCCTCCCAGTAACCCCTCAATGCAACCAGATCCCAGTGACCCCCAGATTCCCCAGTAACTCACAATCTCCCCATAACCCCCCAGCACCCAGTGCTCATCCCAGCCTCCAATAGGCCCCAGTCCGCCCAGTACTTCCTCAGTGTAACCAGTCTCCATTCCAGCCCCCAGAGAGCTCCAGTCCTCCCAGTAACTCCCCGGAGCAATCTGACTCCCAGGTTCCCCTGTAACTCCCAGTCTAACCCTAAGGCCCCCACTCCAAGCACCCAGACCCCATCCCAGCTCTTCCAGTAACCAGTCCCCCAGTAACCCCGAGTCCCCCAATAAACCCCAGTGCCTCCAGTATCCCAGTCCTTTCAGTAATCCCCAGTCCCCCAGTAACATCATGTTCCACCCAAACCCCATCCCACTAACCCCCATAAGCCTCCCAATTGACCCCCAGTGCACTCAGTAACTCCCTGCACCCCCCATAACACCCAGTGCACCCAATCCCCAAACCAGTTTCTCCAGTAACCCTCAGCTCCAGCAGTAACCCACATAATCCAGTGGTCCCAATGTACCCAGCACCAGTGTTCCTAGTGTTGCCAGTGTTCCCAGCAATCTCCAGTGCCCACAGTGCTCTCAGTGCCCTCAGTGATACCAGTGGTCCCATTGGTCGCTGTGTTTCCAGTGCCCCCAGCAGTCCCAGTGGCCCTAGCAGACTCCAGGGCCCCAAGCTGTCCCGCTCTTCCCAGTGCCCCCAGTAGTCCCAGTGTCCCCACAGTGGTCCTGGTGCCTCCAGTAGTCCCCAGTGCCCCCAGGGTCCCCAGCAAACCTAAGGCTCCTACTGTTGCCAGTGCCCCCATCAACCTCAGTGCCCCCAGCAGCCCCAGTGCTCCCAGTACTCCCTGTGGCCCCAGCAGACCCAATGCGCCCGGCAAACCCAGTGCTCCTAGTGCCCCCAGTGTTCCCAATGTCCCCAGTGTTCCCAGTGCCCCCAGACAACCTAGTGCCCCTGCAGCAGGTCTGGTCCTCCCAGCGTTCCCTGTGCCCCCAGCAGACTCCAGTGCCCCCACAGACCCAGTGTTTCCAGTGTTTCCTGTGCCCCCAGTGTTCCCAATGTACCCAGCATCTGTGTTTCCAGCATTCCCAGCGCTACCACAGGGTCTGGTGCCTCCAGCAGATCCAATGCACCCCCACTGGTCCTGGTACGCCCAGTACCCCCAGTAGACTCCAGTGTCCAGCGTGGGTCTAGTGGCCCCAGGAGCACCTTGTGGCTGCAGTGCCAGCAGCTCAGCGCAGGACACGTGTCACCATCCCTCAGCCTGGTCAGGGCTAATCCCGGGGCTTAGTGCCTTTTGCTGATAGGAGAAGGGCCACTGTCACTGTCAGTGGCAGGGCACAGGGACGATTTGCTGGTTCCGTGGGGCCAGCCCCAGCCCCCAGGGCACAGGGACAAGGAAAGCTGGCACTGGGGACATGAGACTTTCACAGAACAAGAGGGTGAGTGGGATGCCCAGGGGACAAGGACACACACCTATGCTGGGAGTGGCAGGGGACAACAGGGGCCATGCCAAGACCGGTCCCCAGGGCCAACATCTGCCTTAGTTTACTGGTGTTCAGCCTAAGGACCCCTCGCCCTTCTTAGGTTCTAGAGCTAACATGGAGAATACCCATTCTCCTCCTGCTCCCTTACATACACCCACCATGCCCAGCTGCAGCTCCCAGCAGGAGGGACACTGGGGGGTGATTTTGTCCCCATGGGTGACAAGTTTGTCTTTGCCTTTGCCAGGGTGACAATAAAGCCTCGAGGAACAGCACAGTGCTGGGTGGGTGCTGGCACCAGGGCATGGGGCTGTGCTATGCGGGGAAATTGGGATGGGGATGGGGGGGTGATGGATACTCCAGGAACAGTGGGGATGCCAGGGGTGATGGAGACACAGGGACAATGGGAACCTGGAAGTTATGGGGATCAGAGGGTGGTAGGAATCCCAAGGGTGATGGGGATCTGGGAGGTGATGGAGACACAGGGACAATGGGGACCTGGAGGTTATGGGGTGCTGGGAACTCCGAGGGTGATGGGGGCCTGGGGTCCCCAGGAGCAATGGGGAACACAGGGACAATGGGGATGCTGAAGGCAATGGGGACCCCAAAGAGTAATGAGGACCCTGAGAGATGATTAACAACCCAGGGGTGATGGGGATCCTGGGACAGCGAGGACTTGAAGGTTATGGTGTCCACCCAGGGCAACCGGGACACCTAGAGTGATGGGGACCCCGGTGGTGTTGGGGACTTGGGAGTGAAGGAGATACCAGGGACAGTAAGGATCCTGAACATGACAGGGACCCCAAGAAGTAATAAGGACCCTGAGGGATTATGAACAGGGGTTATGGGGACCCCAGGGACAATGAGGACCTCAAGGGACAATGGGGACCTGAGGGGTGATGGGCATCTGATGGGTGGGGGGTATCCCAGGGATAATGAGGACCCCAAGGGGTGATGGGAGGATATGGGGACCACAGGGTCACCTGGGATAGGAGCACTTGCACAAAGGGACCCTGAGGCTGCTGGGGGCAGCCACCACAAGACCCTAGGGGCTGGGGGACACAGGGGCTGGTGTCCAGGATCTCACCCTATGCTGGCATGTGACTCCTCCCCACCCCCCAATGACCGTGTCCCAGTCCCTGTTCCATCCCTTGTGGTGACCCCATCCCCCCATGACCTCATCCCAGTGACCCTCTTCCATTGGTGACTCCATGCTTCTGGTGACCCATCCCCTGGTGCTCCCATCACCTGCTGATCCCCCTACCCCTCCAGAAGGTGACAGGAGCGACATTCTCTCCCCTGACCTGGCCCCTGATGGCCATAAGGGCCTCATTCAGCCCAAGAAGGCGCCAAACCTGAAATGGGAGTACCAGAGCCACTGGGATCTGCACTGGGAGCTGCTCTTCAGCTACAGCAGGTGAAGGGAACAGACCCCAGGGCACAGGAATGGGCCAGTCCCCAGCTGGGTGGACAGGTGGGGTGGCCCATTGAAGTCTGTCCATCCCCACAAGGGGGATCCTGCCCTGGCAACAGGGCCAAGCTCCCATGGGTGCTGGAGAGCTGGTGGCTGAGGCAGCTGCGGGAGGAGCCACAGGGACCCCCCTCCAACCTGGAGCAGCAGCTGAGGAAGCACCACCCGAGGTTTGAGGAGGTCTGTGATGTCTCTCTGTCCTTGTCTGTCTGTTCCAGCCTCCATCCCTGCATCCAGGCCAGCCCTCCTGCCTTCACCTCACCATCATCCATCCATGCACTGATGCATCTATGCTTCCATCCAACCCCCTTGCATCGATGTATCCATCTCTCCATTCATGTGCCCTTGCATCCTTCATCCCTCCACCCTCCGTCATTCTTCCCTCCTCCGTCCATCCCTGCATCTGTCTGTGCATGCATCCATTCATTCTCCATCCATCCTCTTTCATCCCTCCCTCCCTCCATCCTTCCCATTCATCCATGCATCCATCCATATGTCCATCCAGCTACCTATCCATGTGCTTCCCTGGGGACAGCCAGGTGCTTGATTGGGCTGTTGGGGCAGTTAGGCTGAGTAATATCCAGGGAACTTGGCAGGTGGCTGAGGGAAGCTGGACAGCAGGGACACGGGTCAAGGGACAGCCAATGGTGACCAGGTGACCAGGTGACAGCTGAAGCAATACCTGGGTCAGGAGACAGCCAGGTCATGGGGAGGGCTGGGGGGATCCCAACTGGGCCCCATGGTTGCCCCTCCCACAGCACGAGCAGGATGTGGCTGGGCTAGAACTGGACCCTTGCCCTGAGCTCCTGGTGGTGCGGGACAGCCTGAAGAAGATTAAGCTGGCAGAGGCAGATGCCCGGCAGATGTGAACTGAAGCCAACCCAGCGGAGCTCCCTGAGTTCCCCGGCACACGCTGGGCTGCCCCTATCCCCAGCACATCTCGGTGCTGGGAACGGCACCCGTTGCTGTCATTTTGGGCAAGTTTGGGGTTGGGGGTGAGTACTGGAGCCTTGGTGTCTCCATGGTGGTGACAACCAGAGTGGCAGGGCTGGAAGGAGCTGGTAAAGCCAGGACAGTGCCAGGAGGGTGTGGAAGATGTGGGCAACACCCTCCCCGTAACCTGCACTTGCCACAGCACCATGAACCAAAACCCATTAAATAAAGACTTTTATCTGGTTTTCTTGATGGAGATAGAACAGCCACAGAGATGGGGTGGCATTGCCTTGGCTGATGGTGCATGGTGGGGACAGTGGGTGGTCACGGTGGCCACTGGTTTGTTTTGCTGGTGATGCCATCAGCCCAGCTGCAGCAGGTGTCCACCCAAGGCCTTCAGCCTTCCCCTGGTGGCACACTTCCTCACTCCTGCAGTCACCCTCTCTTTGTTCCTCTGTTTTCTTCCGGTGGTTTTTTCCATTTCCACAGTTAAACATGTTTCACTCCTGCCCCTTCCACTTGCAGCTGGAGCCTGCTGGAAGGAAGAAGAGACACTGGTTTGGGCAGGTCTCACACCAACAGTTGCAGGCTAATGGCACCTCTCTGGGCACTGAGGGGAAGAACAGGCCACTTTTCTGGGGAGTCTGCACCCCCCAAGCCTGGTCCCTGCATCCCCTTGCCTGCACTCTGCCTGTTCCCTGCCTTCTCACCCCGTCCTGTCCCATGGAGATAAGCCTCTTCCCCGCCTTGCCAGGTGCAGCAATGCAGGATGTGCCCAACTCACCCCAGTCCAGCTCAGAGGGGCCACAGTGGCTGCGACACCATCATTCCCACAGCCTGGGACAGCGTGGGCACCATCCTGGCACACTCATGGCACCATCCTGGCATAGTCCTGACACAGTCCTGCTGTGCGTGGCCAGGGCAAGGATGGCGACAGTGGTCCCTGTGCTTGGCCTGTGCCCACATGGCACCAGGGACAGTGCCTTTAGCCAGCACCATGCTGGGCTGTGGTGCCACACCACACCAAGCCACACCACCCCATGCAGTGCTGTGCCAGGCCATGCTGTGACACATCTATCCCGTACCATGCCATGCCACGCTACACCACACAGTTCCACCCTGCACCACACAGTTCCATGCCCTGCCATACCACACTGTACCAGGCCCAACCACACCATACAATGCCATACCGTGTCAACACAAGCCTTACCATGGTAAAACATCCCATGCCATGCCATACCATACCATACCATGTCATGCCATGCCATGCCACATTGAGCCATGCCATGCTGTATGTTCCTATGCCGCCCACCCCATGCCATACAGTGCCATGAAGTGCTGTGCCCAGTAGCGCCATGCCGTGCTGTATCATGCAGTGCCATTCCACGCCATGTTGTACCGTGCAGTGCCGTGCCATTCCATGCCGTGTCCTGCTGTGCCATGCCACCCAGTGCCGTGCTGTGCCGTGTCTTTCCATTCCGTGCAGCGACGACCGGCGCAGCCGCTGGGTGCTGGGGCGGGGCGGGGGCTGGGGCAGGTGTTGCTCATCCCGCTCCTCCCTCCGCTCAAGCCCAGACCCGTCCGTGCCCCGGCTCAGCAGAGCTGGCAGCGGCGGCGGGCCCAGGTAAGAGATCCCCCCCCCCCGCCGGGACGCCCAGGCCCCCTGCCCTGCCTCTGGCCGCCCAGTGCGACGTGGAGCGGGTTGGGGAAACTGAGGCACGGCGAAGCGACGGCGCTGGAAAAGCGGGGTGAGCCTCCTCCCCGCCGCCCCACTGCCCCCCTTTCACTCCCTCCCCAAGAGTTTGGGGGTCTTGGGGTGCTGTGGACCCTCTTTTCCGAGGCTGGCGGTCGCTCCCACTCCACGATCCGCCTCCAGCCCAGACGGAAAAGAAAGGAAAACTGGGAGAGGTGCCCATCGAAACCAGCTGGGGCGGGAGCGAGGGGCCCCCCGGCCCCTGCCACGCCGCACCCTGACCACCTTTGATCCCCTCGAGGGTGTCACTCCCCCCCGCCCCGTGCTGTCCGCACCCTTTATTTATGGTAGGACTTACAAGAAGGCAAAGTAAACACGGCCTCGCCTCCCCCTCGCCGCCATCGCGGCACGCCCGGTGTCGCATGAGGGGTTTTGGGGGTGCAGGGTGGGGGGCACCTATGGGTGCAGCCCGGTTGGGGGCGTGGGGACGAGCTGTGTCCCCGCTGTTGCCCGCAGGGTCCCGGCACGGCATGGGGGAGGCAAGTGACACGGACAGCGGGATCATGCTGCACTCAGGTGAGAAGGGGAGGTTGGAAGGGAGGGAAGTTTTGGGGTGCCCCTGTCCAGAGCCCATGGGTGCTCTGATAGACGACCTCCCCGCCTTCCTAGGCAGAGAACGGGGCACTTGTGTATGGGGACGCACGAGGGACACACAAGAGCTGCTTGGGGAAAGCTTTGGGGAAATTAAGGGGTGGAGGAATGGGGGGTTCCTCTGGGTTTGGGGAGGCACCCTAAGTGTGGCTGGGGGTGCTCCGGGCAGGATTGACTCATACGGGTTTGGCTTGGGATGGCTGAGTCAGGCTCAAACCTTCGTCTTGTGCCCCCCCCCACCCCCCCACGCCCCAGCAGGGACGTCACACATGTCCCAAGGGGCTGAAGCACCCATGGTGCTACTGGGGGGATTTCGTGTATTCCCTGGGGGATTGGAGGACCCATGAGTGCTGCTGGGGGCAGTTCATGGATACCCTGGGGGGGTTGGAACACCAAAAGGTGCTGCTTGGGAGGAAGAAAAGGGTGTCCCAGGGGAGTCAGAACACCCACGGGTGCTGCCAGGGGGCAGGGGAGGCACAGCTGCTTTGGGGGGGCTGGAACACTCATGGATGCTGCTGGGGGGAGGGTCACAGCTGCTTTTTCCTCCCCCTGTGGTGGAGGAAAACCAAGGCAGGGAGGCTGTGGGGTGGCAGTGGGGTGGTACCTGGGTGGTCCCGTCCCTTCAGATGTCTGTGTCTGTTCCAGGCCCTGACAGCCCGGTGTCCCCCCCAAAGGAGCGGGTGCAGGCAGGGCGGCAGCAGCAGCAGGTGCTGGAGGCCCGGCTTGACGGCTGCATCCAGGAGCTGCGGCAGCTGTGCCTGCGTGAGGCGGTGAGCAGGGCATGAGGATCCCCTGCCCATCCCCGCATGCTGCCATGGCTGTGCTCAGTGTCCCTGTGCTGACCTCAGGAGCTGACAGGGACCCTGCCACGCGAGTATCCCCTGAAAGCTGGTGAGAAGCCCCCTAAGGTCCGGCGAAGGATTGGGGCTGCCTTCAAGCTGGATGAGATCGTCGTTCTTCGTGGGGTGGTGAGGGGGTCCCTGGGGTGCAAAAGTGGTGGGGATCCCATCCCATCCGCTGTGGAAGCTGCGGTCACCTGGAAATGTCACCATTTCCATCATGTGGGTGGTGGTTGGGTGCCAAGCGCTGTAGGTGAGGGGGTGTAGGGGTTGGTTCCAAGCATGATGGATGGTGTTGGGGTGCTGAGATGCCCCAGTGAATGGAGGTGTTTGAGTCCTGAATGTGGTATTTGGTGTTGGGGTGCCCAGGAGATGGGACAAGGTGGGATTCCGAGCACAATGAGTGGTCTTGGGTTGTTGAGTTAAGAGATTATCATGGGGTTCTAAACATGAGTGGAGTTGGGATGCTGAGGTGATGGTTTGGGGGGATTTTAGGTGTGATGGGTGGTATCAGGGTGCCAGAATTGTGGGAGGGTGGGCTCCTGAGCATGGTGGGTGTCATTGGGATGCCAAGCTGATGGGAGGTGTTGGGTTCCAAGAGTGATGCTGTATTTTGTGGTCCCAAATGAGATGCTGGGCGGGGTTGGGATCCTAGGTGCTGTGGGTGCACGATGGGTGATTTGGGGTGTTGAGGTGTGGTTCCAAGCATGTCCGCCGCCCCCAGGATCCTCTGGAACGGGAGCGGGCGCTGCAGCTGCAGATTGCTGAGGCCTCCCGCCGGCTCTGCCATGAGGAGAACATCGGCCGGCGGGTGCGGAAGAGGCGGCAGACAGCAGCGCTCCGGGAGGAGCAGAAGCTGCGGGACCTGGAGCAGGTCCTGAGCCAGCGGCGGCTTCTGGCTGGGCAGCGGGACACCTGCACTGCTGAGGGTGAGCCCCCCGAGCCCCCCAGCTGATGGGGGGATGCTATAGGGGAGGGAGGCAGAATGGGGTGCTGCATGGTTGGGTGTCCCTGGGGACTGCACCTGAATTCCCCATTCCCTGTGAATGTGCCCCATTGGATGCAGCCCAGTCCTCCATCCCAAGTGCATGCACCCCTCTGGATGCACCCCAATATGTCATCTACAGTGCCTGCACCCCTGTTCCCTATCCCTGGTGAATGCACCTCCCTGGATGCACCCCAATTTCCCATTCCTGGTGAATACACCCCTTGGATGTACCCCAGCTTTCCATCCTCTGTGAATACAACCCAGTTCTACATCCCCAATGAATGCACTTCCCCGAATGCCTCCCAACATACCCCATGGGGTAGCCAGTTGGGGTGAATGCACCCCAATTCCCTATCCCTACTGAATACACCCCTTGGATGCCCCCTGGAATGCTGTCCCTGGTATGTGCACCTCAATATGCTGTCAATGCGCTCTGTTGAAGGTACCCCAATACTTCATCCCTGGTGGTTGCACCCTCATGAGTGCACCCCAAAACTTCATCCTCAATGCGTGCACCCCGACTCACCATCCCTTGTGTATGTACTCCCTCGAATGCACCCCAGAACTTTATCCCCAGTGCATGCACGCCGATAAACCATTCCTGGTGTATGTACCCCCTGATGCACCCCAAAACGCCATCCAGAGTGCATGCACCCTGATAAACCATCCCCAGTGGTACCTCACTGAATGCACCCCAGTACTTCACCTCCATTGATTGCATCCCCTGAATGTACCCCAGTACTTCACCCCTGCTGCTTGCACCCCATAACAACCCCCAATCAGCCATCTGCAGCACCTGCACCCAACAGCGGTCAGGATGTGGCCCAGCTGCTGTGTCACCATCCCAGTGGTGGCCATCCAAGGGGGTCCCCATTCTCTCTGTCCCTGTCCCCTCCAAGGACTGGGGCCACTGTGGCGGCGGCTCCTTCCCTGCTGGTACCCCCGACCTGCCCAGCCCGGGCAGGCTGGGAACCGCACGCGGCTCGGTAGAGCCGGCCCGGCCGGTACCGCCACCGTCCTGGAGCATGTTGGGACAGGTGGCGTGGGAGAGGGGAGCAGAGGCCTGCGGGGACGCGCTGGGTGGTGGCGGGGCCGTGGGAGCGCTTTGGCACCCAGAGGCAGCCCCGGCTCCGTTCTCACAGGGCCCTGCCCCGCAGAGCTCAGTGCCTCCGACGAGAGTTCCCTGTCTGACACTGGCCTGCCGGAGGAGGGTGAGGGGGCTGTGGGGACCAGGGCTACAGCAGGGTACCCCTTGTGTGTTTCCTCCATCCCAACCCTTCCTGTGTCCCCTCTATCCCAACCACCTCCCAAGTATCCTCTCCATTCCATCCCTCTCTGTGTGTACCCCCCATTGTAACTTCCTGCATGTCCCCTCTGTCCCAACCCTTCCTGTGTCCCCTCTATCTCAACTCCCCCTGTGTCCTCTCCATCCCAACCGCCACAGGTCCGCTCCATCCCACTCCACTGCCATGTGTCCCCTTCATGCCAACCATCCACCTGTTCCCTCCATCCCAGCCCTCTCTCTGTGTCCTCTCCATCCCAACCCTCCATCTCTCCTGCAGAGGACACACGGCCACCAGGAGCTGCTGTACCAAGGAGGTCCCCATCTCCCAAGGACCCCACTGAGGAGGAGGAGGGGTTGCGGCCTCTGACGGCACCCCCCAACCCCTGGCGGGAGACCAGCCTGGACAGACCCTACGAGAGGACCAAAAATCCTGGCGTTGACCCTGAGGATGGGGAAACCCGGAGCTCCCAATACTATCTTGGGTCCCTGATATCTGCCCCTGCCAGCCCCTTGGCCTCTGCCAGCCCTGATCCCACAGGCTCCCCGGGGTCCAGGATGGGGGACCCTCCATACCGGTTCATCCCCATCCGGCCCCTGGTGCTGTGCCGGCAGGCAGGTTCCAGCGCTCCCAGCACCCCAGAGCCATCGGGACGTTGGGGACAGACCCAGTCTCTGAGGTATGTCCTGAACATGGGGAGGATGGAGATAATCCCATGTGGAGGATGGAGCACAATCCATGGGAAGGAGGATGGGAATAGCCCTTTTAAGATGATGGAGCTCAGCTCATGGGGAGGATGTTGGAAGTAATACACAGGAAGGATGGAGATGGTCCCATAGGGAGTAAGATGGAACTAACCCTGTGGGAAGGCGAATGGGAGTAATCCTGTGGGAGAAGATGAGGAGAACCTCATGGAGATGATTGAGTTAAACCCACAGGGTGGATGATGGAGATGATCTCATGGAGAATATAATGGAGAGAATGCCAAGGGAAGGGTGGATTTAACTCTGTGGGGAGGATAGAGAAAATCTTATGGGGAAGACAGACATAACCCCATGGGGAGGGGATGGAACTAACCCTATGGAGATGATGGAGCTCAGTCATGGGGAGGATAGAGACAATATTATGGGGAGGATGGAGATAATCCTGTGGGAATGTGGGAGAAAACCCAGTGGGGAGGATGGAGAGAAATCTGTGGGGAGGGGGTTGGAGATAATCCCATGGGGAGGACAGCAGTAACCCTATGGAGATGATGGAGGTCAGCTCCCTTGGGAGGAGGCTGGAGACTGCCCCACAGGGAAGCTGGGGCTAATCCCATGGGAGGAGTCTGGATCTCTCCTCATGGGGTGGCTGCACCCTGCACCCATGGGTGAACCTTTCCCAGGGCTCACCCTGGCTTTGGGGCAAGGGGAAGGGTCCTCCTGCAAGCCGCAGTGTCCTGCCTGCAGGGTGGACCCATGCTGGCAGCTGGCTGAACCACGGGGCCGCAGCACTGCTCCCCGCCGGCGCCCTACCTACTACACGGTCACTGTGCCCTCCTGCATCCTAAGCCCTGGCCCAGTGTGCCACTCTGGCTCCGATGACAGCATCTCTGACCTCGACAGCATCTCCCACGCCACCTCGCCAGGCAGCAGCAGCCCCGATGTGTCCTTTGCAGTTCCGCTGCCCCTTGCCGAGCCCGGTTACTACCCGCGGGGTGCTCTCCAGTTCCTGCCGCCTGCTGGCCCCCCAGCTTTCCTGTATGAGCAGGATCTGGCCCCACTGCGGTACCAGCGCCTGGTGCCCTCACGCAGCCGCATTGTGCGCACGCCCTCGCTCAAGGACTATGCGCCCGCTGGGGCCCGGGGGCTCTCCAAGGCCACTGTCACAGAGGAGCTCAAGTCATGGCACCAGCGTGCCCGGCTGAGAGGTGCCAGGCCCCACTCCCTCGACCGGCAGGGAGCTTTCCGGGGAAGCCATGGTGGGACCACCAGGGACGTGACCATTGCTCGTGGAGTCCTGTCACTGGTTCAGGTAGGACAGGGTGTCTGGCTGGAGCAGGGATGGGTGTGGGGTTGTAGGAGAAGGAGGTCCCCTGGGGTGCTGCCCTGCAGGTAACATCAGTTGTCACCTTGAGGTGATGTAGAGATGTGGCTCTTGTGGAGTCCCATGAGGATTCCTAGAGCAGGAGTGAAGTCCTGAGGGGGTCCATGGGGTCCTATGACGGTTGTTGGGGCAGGACTGGGGTCCCACAAAGGACCCTGGGGGCAGGACCATGGCCTCAGGAGGGTCCTGAGGAGAGGATGAAGGTCCTCAAGGTCCTTTGGGGCAGGATCAGGACCCTCTGAGGGTTCTCTGGGCAGGTCCGAGGTCCCATAGGTTGAGTCTGGAGGGTCTCTGATGGTCTCTGGGGCAGGACCAGGGTCCTGAATGAGTCCCAGTGGGAAGATTAGGGCCCTGAGGAAATCACACAGGAAGAATTCAGGTCCCAAAGGGATCGCTCCCTGGGGCAGGACTGGGGAGGTCCAGCAGTTAGGACCAGGGTTTTGGGAACAGAAGTAAGGTCCTTTAAGGTCTTTCTGGGCAGGATGAGGACCTGCTGAGGGTCCCATGGGCAGGTTTGGAGTCCCATGTGGGTCCCAAGGCCAGAACAAGGACCCCTGGGGCAGGACTGGGGTCCCATGTGGGTCACTGTGGTAGGACCAGGACCTTAAGGGAGTATCTGGAGCAGGACTGGGATATAGGTCTCTACTTTGCCTTGAAGATTCCAAGGGCAAGACCAGAATCCTGTGGGGGTTCCTGTGGCAGAACTGGGGTCCCACAAGGGTCCCATGGGAAAGACCAGGACCTTAAGGAGGTGATTGGGGTCCCATGAGAGGCCCATGGGAAGGACCAGAACTTCAAGGGGGTCCCTAGGGCAGGCCCCATGTGGTCACAGCCAGGTTCCTACAAGCAGGACTCATGTCAGTCCCTGGGGCAGCAGTGGGGTGCCCTGGGGTGGGAGGGTCCCTGCCGACATTTCAGGGGCCAGCTCCTCCTCTCCACCTGGGTGTCTCACTGGGACAGATGCACCCATGGCACAGCTGAGACACACGCTGGGCAAGTGGCCATACCCCCACAACCCCCCCAGCCCAACCCCTGTCCCAGGACATGCCCTAGGGGTGCCCCCGCACAGGGTGGGGTGCTGACACCCACGGTCTCTTTGTCCCCCAGGGCCCCCCGGTGCAGGTGCTGCGGCGCTCAGCAGCCGGCGTGCCCGTGCAGGTCTACGTGCCCGAGAATGGCGAGATCGTCACGCAGGTGTGAGTGCCCACACCCCCACCCCAGGGCGGGGGGCACATCCTGGCTGGCCCAGGGACGGCGGGGACGTCTCGTGCCTCCCCACCCTGGTGTGGGGGCATGGGCAGGAGGCACAGCAGGGTGGCAGAGGCTGGCCCCCACCTTGTGTTCCCTCACTGGCACTGTGATGCTGATGGTGACACCGTGGTCCCTGTGCTTATGGTGACCTTGGTGTCACCACAATCCTTAATTTGGGGTTCTGGTCTCTAATAAAGGTGATTTTTGGGATATGTCACCTTCAGGATGTACCACCTTTGTGTCCCCTCTGAGGTCCCCCATCCCTGGGTCCAGTTGGCATTGCCAGGATGGGATTCCGCGGATTTGGGGTCTGGCTGTGCTTAGGGCAGTAATGGGGTGACCCCAGTGCCAAGAAGATGCCCCGGATCCAGCTGTGCACCCCTGGCACTTAGTGACCCTGGCTGGGAAGGGGAGGCTGGGAAAGGGGCAAAGAGTAGAATGGAGGTGAGGGTTGCAGTGTGCAGTGCAGGGTGCGGGTTTGGGGTGCAAGAGAGTGGACAGGAAGGGTGCAGGGTTGGGGTGCAAGGATGGGTGAAGGGATGGGGTGTGGGGGGAGGGAAATAAGGTGTTCAGGGAAAGGATGGATTTGGAGAATGGATGCTGTGAACCGAGGGCATGGGGTGCAGGGGAGGCAAATAAGGAGTGCGGGGCTGGGATGAGGTGGGAGAAGGGGTGCTGGGATGGGAAATGCTGGAGAGCAGGGGGTAGGGAAGGGATTGGATGCAGGGGATGGGGTGCGGAGGGCTGGGTGGGAGCGTTGCAAGGACGAGCAAAAGGATGGGGTGCAGGAAGAGGGAAGTAAGGGGTGCTGTGG
>VZRN01001776.1:361701-382128 GCA_013397935.1 Dasyornis broadbenti | reverse complement strand
GAGAGGAGAGGAGAGGAGAGGAGAGGAGAGGAGAGGAGAGGAGAGGAGACGATGGGTTACCCAGGGATTCACAAATCCTGAACCCAAGATGAGGGAAGGGTCACTTGGTGGCCTGGCAGCTGCTGTTACGTCAGTCCCTGGCAGAGGGGACATATGGAAATAGGTTTGCAGAAGTTTTGTCTTTGGAAGGGGCCAGCTTTCCCCAGCCTGAAGTTATTTTCAGAGGTATGTCCTGGGAAGAGTCCCTCATGGTCCCACCACAGCAGGACATGCTTGGCTCAGCCAAAGAACAGGATGTGAGGATGGAATCTCGGGGGCATGAATAGCTCCATGCTGGCTCCAGGAAGCTGTGCCCCACCGGGACTCAAGGAAGGCTTTGCTGTTAGGGGGAAGACAGAAGGCTCCCAACATCAAAAGGGCATGGAGCTGCTGGAGTTAGTCCAGGGGAGGCCATGAAGGTGGTCTGAGGAGTGGAGCCCCTCTGCTCTGGAGCCAGGCTGGGAGAGCTGGGGGTGTCCAGCCTGGAGAAGAGACGGCTCCAGGGAGACCTTAGAGCCCCTTCCAGGGCCTAAAAGGGCACCAAAAGAGCTGGAGAGGGACTTGGAACACGAGCCTAGAGGGACAGGACAAGGGGGAATGGCTTCCCACTACCAGAGGGCAGGGTCAGATGGGATATTGGGAAGGAATCGTTCCCTGTGAGAGTGGGGAGGCCCTGGCACAGGGTGCCCAGAGAAGCTGTGGCTGCCCCTGGATCCCTGGAAGTGTCCAAGGCCAGGCTGGATGTGGCTTGGAGCAATCTGGGGTAGTGCAAGGTGTCCCTGCCCATGGCAGGGGGTAGAACTGGATGATCTTAAGGCCCCTTCCCACCCAAAGCATTCCATTATTCAAGAGTCCAGGAGGCTCCTCTGTGCAGGTCACTGCTGGGGACACAGGTCATGATGCTCCCCATGAGGAAAGGGGAGTGTCAGCAAAAGATCTCAGGCTGAACCCGCACTTGCAGCTGCTGTGAAAGTGGCTCCAGGAATTGTGAACTCAACCTGCAGCCGTGACACTGGCTCGGCCTCTTAATGTCACCTGCAGCTCTGGGGGCCTCTGGAAGCCGAGTGCGAGACATCACCCCGTGATGATATGAGAACCTCAGGAGCACAAGGAGGGAAGCTTGAGCCAGGACCGGGCCCATCCCAATCATCTGCACTGCTGGGAAATCCACGGTCAGCTCCAAGGTGGCTGATGGTGCTTTCTGCATGTGCACCAGAGACCACCGTGACCCTTCTCTGGGGACCCACTGCCTCCCTCCTGTCTGGCAGTTCCCCTGGCAGGGCTGTGCTGGCTGTCTGGCACGTGGATTTGGCCACCAACAAAGACTGTCCCCCCCAGAACTGTGCTCCTTGCAAAGCAACCAGAATCCCTCCAGAGCTGCAGACACAGGAATAACGCCCAGGCCAAGGGGTTGTTCCTCTCTCCCAGCCTCTCCTGGGACAATAAATTCCTCCTGCAGCCTACAGGACTTTTTCCAGTTCATCTCTTGGCAAGGTATGGCTTAGACGACACCAGCACAACTCTATCAGTCCCACACAAATCCTGACTGGCTTTTGGAGGTGGAAAAGCAGGGAAGTAGAGAAGCCCAGGGATGAGGGGAGACCTCTGAGACATAGAGAGACAGTTTGCCAAAATCTCTTGGTCAGCCGGGGGTTCCCAGACCAGACTGGTGAGGGAAGGAAGCTGGGTTGGGTTACTTGAAGGAGCAGGTTTAGGGATAATTATTGATCCATGACTAACAAGCCAATCTGCTTTCACTGCCTGGGGGGTTTCAGTCTGTCCTACACACGCTGCCGAGTCCTACAAAATCTCCAGAGCCACCACAAGACTCTGGGATTGAATCCACAGCTCTAACCTTGGCCATCACCCTCTGGAAATACCTCCCTACCTGCCAGACTCTGAGGATCCCCTCATCTCCTCTGTCTCACCCAGCTATCCCAAATGCCGTGCAGAGCCCACGAGTGAGGTATCAGCATCCCTTCACCCCTCAGTGTGACCCTGGGGGCTGAGGAGGCTGAGCACAAGCCCTGTAAGAGCTCCCTGGGGACAGGGATGTCCTCCAAGGCTGTTCCACTGCAGAGGCCGTTGAGGTGAGCAGGGGGCAAAGGCAAGGGAGTTGCAGGTTATTTGATGGTCCTGGTATTTGGGCACCTGGAGAGGGTTGCTGGAGTCAAGCCAAACCATAACAAGCTGTCCAAGCTCCTTTCCTCCATTCCTCAGCCAGTTTTGAGTAACTTAGGGGCAACTCAGAGCTAAGGACATTCCTGGAAAGAATGCTGTGTCCTTGGCTGAGTCTTGGGAGCCGCTGAACCTGGATTGCCAGAGACCTACAGAGGAAGCGGGACTGCGAGACTTCTGCTGACCCTGGGACACCCCAGACAACCCTCCTGCTGCTTGTCTGAGAGCACATACCACGGAAAGCTTTGTGGGAGACCCTGCTCACATCCCTGGGGCTCCTTGAGAGGACCATTTCCAGGCAGTGAAGAGTTTCTCTCTTGGCCCGTTTCTCTCTTCTGGCACGAAGGAAGGGTGAAAGGACCTCAGCTTCCAGCACTGGGACACACATGACCCCTGGCCATGCTCTGTGTGCTAAAGCCCAGAGAGATGTAAACAACTCCCTGCCCTGTCCTGCCTCACATATTATCCTGTCATTTTAATGAGGAACTCAGCTTTTACCCTTCCCTTCTGCCCAGACCTCTCTGACCCTAAATATCGCTGTCTCTTTGCATGTCCCAGGCCAATGTTTTTTAAAAATCCCCTTTCTGAGATGCAGAACTGTCCTCCAGAGACTGGGCAGCTTCTGGCCCTGATTTTGCCTTTTTTCCCGAATCAAGGCCGATAAATATTTCAACATGGTTTCCTTTAATAGAAGAGCTCCAGCCTTTCCATGGAAGCATGCAGCCATTTTCCAGAAAGCTGTAAAGCCACTGGATACTCTGCAAATGGAAACTTTTGCTCCTCTAAAAAATCTGGTTTTAGAAGTCTAGGTTTTTCTCTTCTATTTGCTGAATTCTCAGCCCTTCTCCTGGCACTGCCATGGCTGAACTGGGTAATCCCAAAATGAGACCTTCTCCCTGGTTGTCTCCTCTTCATCAGGGTTTGAAAAGGGCAGGGAATGCCAGGGATTCACACCACAAACACCTCTGGGCTGGATTTCTGCCCAGTGCACTTTGTGGGAAGCTCACAAAGAGCGTTCCTCAGATTTTTAGGAACAGGAGAACTACAATTCAGCCCTAGCAAGCCTATTTCTATCCTTTGTGTCATGAGGGCTGGATGCTCAAAGAGCAGAACACTGCTCCCAGCCTCCTGGGAACACATGGACGCATCTCCAGGCCCCTTGCTGGTGTAGGTATCCCATGGATCACATCTGGCAGCCCATGGGACCATCACAGACACCCCTTGGCCGTGAGCACCTGGTGTGGGACGATGATTCCAGGTTCTTGAAGCAGGTGAGATGAGCCAAGCCCCAGGTGCCTACCTGGAAAATCAGACCAGTTTCACTGCTCATTAGTTTGCTGGTTATTCCCTTAAATAGTTTGTGGGAAACAGGAGCACCAGCTCCTCAGGCTGTGGCACCACATGGGAGTTGCATCCCAGGACAGAACACTTAGTGGGATGGAGCTGAGCATGCCAGGGGTGACCATCTCTGGTTCTTGGGGACTGGGGAATTTCCCTGTAAGGAAGCAAACAGCAGCTCCCACTCCTTAGCAGAGGCTTCCATGGCTGTGCAGGTGCTCGTTCCCCTGCCAGGCATGTCCAACATATGCCAGGGTGCCCCTGTCAGGGGAAGGGACCTCCTGGAGCCCTCAGCAGCATGCAGCATAAATCCTGACCCAAATACTGTGTGTGAGCCCTGGGCTGCTCAACACATGGTCAAGGGGCCGCAAAGGACACCTCTGTGACCTGGGCTGGCACCTCTCCAGTTCTATTTCAGGGAATCACTGAATCACGGAATCACTATGGTTGGGAAAGCCCACCAAGATCATCAAGTTCAACCGTTCCCCCAGCACTGCCAAGGCCACCATTAACCCAAGTCCCCGAGAGCCACATCCACACAGCTCTTAAATCCCTCCAGGGATGGTGACTCCACCACTGCCCTGGGCAGCCTGCCAGTGCTTTAGAATCCATTCCATGCAAGAATTTTCCCCAATATCCAAACTGAACCTCGCCTGGCACAGCTTGAGGCTGTTTTCTCTTGTCCTGTCCCTTGTTCCCTGGAGCAGAGCCCGAGCCCTCTCTGGCTGCACCCTCCTGTCACGGAGTTGTGCAGAGCCAGAAGGTCTCCCCTGAGCCTTCTTTTCTTCAGGCTGAGCCCCTCCAGCTCCCTCAGCCACTCCTGGTTCTCCAGATCCTTCTGCAACTCTGTTCACTTCTCTGGACATGCTCCATGCACACTTTCTTGTCCTGAGCAGCCCAAAACCGTCCCCAGGATTGGAGATGTGACCCCACCAGTGCCCAGCACAGGGGATGGGCACTGCCCTGGTCCTGCTGCCACACCATGGCTGGGACAGGTTCTTGTTGCGTCCACAGCTCCAATTCCTTTCTGGTTTGTTCCACATTCTGGGCAGAGGAAAGGACAGAGCAGGACTCTTGACCCTTCACGGTGTGTCTGTTCCCTGCCATCCTGTAAGCTACACCTCAACTTGAAAACATGCGCCATGACACTGAGATCCTCTTGCGCCATCCTGCCGGGATTCCCACATGGCAAAGGGTGGGATGCAGCAATGTGATGGGTTAATCCCAGCATCCTGCTGGGAGCTGAGTCACCGAGATGGTTTTAGCACACAAGTGATGTTATAGCACTGCAAAAGAGAGGGACAAATAACGGACCTGGCTCTTCTCCTCCTCCATGTCTATTTATCCGCTCAACATAAACACATATTAAACCTCCTGGGCAGCTCAGCCCATATAAGCTAAGCATTTCCATGGATTTATCTGCATCCCAGTTGTGCTTTATGTAAACATAGAACAAGATTTTTGCTCTTTTTTTCCCCAGTTGACTAGAAATCCAGTTTTTTTCCCTGCTTGTGCCCTTAGATGGACCATGGATTTCCTAGACTTGTGTGTGCCTTCAGCATGACCTCCGCGTCACTGGGAACACTTTGTGCTGCCACTTGCCCTGGTCACACAAGGGAAAACAAGGAAAGCAAGGCTTCTGCCCCCAAGGGCATTACAAAAACACCAATCCAGCTGTGAAGGTCTTTCTGACATCATTTTTTTTGGAATACAACTCAAAGCTGCCTGTGTTCTCACTTCACTTTGTTGAGCTGTTCTCCACACTGCAGATCCTTCTGGGAGCTGTCACGGGATTGTTCTTGCTTCTGTGTTCACCTTGGAGGGTTGTTTTATCATCTGCTCTAGGTGACAGCTCCTGCTTCTGCTGCTTGTCCCTCTTGTGACAGGATTGGGACTTTTTCAGAAACTCAGAATGGAACACCCAAGCACAGACAACAGTTTTCATTGCTGAGCAACGAAAGGTAACAAATAAAAGGGATCTCCTGGATTTCGCAGAATTACAGAACCAATTTGGTTGGAACAGACCTCTGAGACCATTGAGTCCAACCTGTGACTAATCCTCCCACCTTGTAACCCAGACCAGAGTACTGAGAGCCACGTCCAGGCATTCCTTGGACACCTCCAGGGATGGGGATTCCACCACTGCCCTGGGCCACTCCTTCCAATGTCTCACCACCCTTTCCATGGAGAAATTCCTCTTGATGTCCCACCTAAGCCTCCACTGGTGCAGCTTGAGGTTTCCTCTTGTCCTGTCCCTTATTCCCTGGAATAAGCAAGCAGAGCCCGATCCCCACCAGAATCCACCCTCCTGTCAAGGAGTCGGAGAGTGACTTGTGCAGCTGGAGGGACCATCTGTGGCCTGCTTTAAGGACCAAATAGGAACGACTCAATACCTTTGGTTTCTTTCCAAATGTGTGACTAGTTTGGATATCCCTGGCTATCATCCACAGAGGAACTCAAAGCCCAGGGAGCTGCCAGCTCTATTCCCCTCTGTGTGCTGGTGGAAGGACACACAGCTTTGACCACTGCCCACTCCATGAGCCGGGCGCCACTGGAGAAGCCCTTGGATATTTTGGTATCACCCACCCCTTTCAGCTCTTTTGGGGACCAGGAGCTGTTCAGAACAACTTTGTTCTCGTCCTTCCTACCCTGTGAGGGTGGGGAGGCCCTGGCACAGGTTGCCCCGAGAAACTGTGGCTGCCCCTGGATCCCTAGAAGTGTCCAAGGCCAGGCTGGACAGGGCTGGGAGTAACCTGGGATGGTGGAAGATGTCCCTGCACAAGGCAGGGGGGGGAATGGGATGGGTTTTAATGTCTCTTCCCACCCAAATGAGTCTGGGATTCTGGGATTCTTTGGACTTGATGATCTCAGAGGTCTTTTCCAATCATAAAGATTCTCTGATGAGGGAAAAGAGACCAGGTCAGTACATGGCTGAAAAAAAGAAAGGCAAGAGCTGGGAATTAGTAAAGACTCTTGGAAGGTAGGAGGAACGGTCTTGGCAGTTGACAGAACCAGCTGATAAACAGAAGAGCAGAGTTTCAGTACACACATGTTAGGGACAAACTGGGAAGATGCTCAAGGAATGATATAACTCCTGCTATTCCCTTGCTTGCAAATTCCCTCAAGCCTGTCCCAGCGAGTTAAATGTGGAGCTTGTTTTTCCTCCAGATATTTTCATGAAAAGATGACAAGTTTCAAGCATTAATAAGAAAATTAAATCCTGGCTTGTTTTCCTGTGGCGTTGAAAAAGGGCTCACTGCCCAGGATCTCACTTTCCATGGAGGGAAATCAAGTGACTGGATTAAAAACCACCCAGCAAGTTCCAAGCCTGAGAGAGTTAGAAAGGAAGGCAAGACTTTGCACAAGACCTTCCCAAGGACTTTGAAATCCTTCTCCGTGGCAATAGGACTTGCTGTCCTCTGGCACTGCCATTCTTCAAATATGCAGAATTTGGATAAAATAAACCCTCTGAGGTCACTGCTTTTCCCTCGGCATCCAAACTAGGCCATGAAGAGCCTGTCCAGCCTCCAGTGAGGAGAGCCTGGGGACATGGAAACATTCCCAGGAGGCTGCAGGCATAAGAATGCATGGACCTGGAATTGTCTGCAGAGGAGTGCACTTGGGGAGTGGGATATCCGAGAGGAAGGGAAAAGGTGCGGGAAGATACCTGACCCACCTCAGCTTCTCCTGTGGAAAGGGAGTTCAGCCTTCAGGAGACAGAAATAGAGGGACCATCTGCACTGTGCACATTTGGCTCTGGCTATGCCAGTACATGGCTGAATCCAGCATTCTCCTCTAGGAAGGAGAATGTTCAGAGCCTTCTCCTCTAGGAAGCTGTTCCCTGGGCTTCCATGGAAAGAGACACCCATGACAAAAGTATCTTCCTAAAAGAAGTGGGTTTGTGGCCGTGAAATGATTCCCCTCCATCAGCAGGATAATGCTCCCTCATGCAACTTCTCTGCACTTCCCAGCCATCTGCACTTGAAGCTGCATGAAATCAAATCAAAACCAGTCCTGTTGGGAGGCAGGACTGGGAACTCTGATGGGCTTGGGATATCTAAGCATCCTCCCCTTACAGGTGAGGTTCAAGGAGCATTTGGACAATTCTCTGAGGCACACAGTGGGATTTTGGGCTTGTCTTGTGCAGGGCTAAGAGCTGGACTCAGTGATCCTTGTGGGTCCCTTTCAACTCAGGATATTCCATGATTCTATGAGCTGTGGGAAGGAGGCTCCATCCATTCCCAGGGAAGATGGTGGTGCGGGAAAAGGGAAAGCACAAGGAGAGGCTGCCTCTGCCAACAGGTGCTCAGTGTTTTGGGTTCCACCAGGGCCCTGTGGTGAGGCCAGGTGGGAATCCAAGGAGAACCAAGAACAGCAGCAGGTAGATCTTGTGGAACGCTTTGAAAAGTAAAATCTCCTGTTGTGGATTTGGCAACTGCTACGGAGGACTCGTCCACCAAAGCACCAGTCCATGGCACATATGGTTCACATGGAGATCCTTCCCATGGGATAGCTCTTCTTAGCCAGGTCCCATCTCGCAGAGGTTTGCTGAGAATGTTTAGGGCTGACCAAACACAAGTGGTAAAGAACATGAATTATAGAACGGTTATGCTTGGAACGGACCTTAAAGATCATTCCCTTAAAGACCACCATGGAAGAGACGCCATGGATGGGCTGTTCCCAGGGTGGGTATCACTGTGCTCTCTGCACAGACGTGGTTTTTATAAATGTCACCAGCAACAGAGGAGGAATTGGACCAGCTCCCACAAACCCCATCTCCTCACACAGCTCAGCTCTCAGAGAAACCCATCCTGCAGGGACACCTGAACAGAGCCTCTGTGCCCTGTCTCACACAGGTCTTCCTCTTTCGGACAGAAATCCCAGGCACGATACAACGATTTCAAGTGAGTCATTTGCGCCCCAGGTAAATCATGGAATCACAGCCTGGTGTGGGTGGGAAGGGACCTTAAAGCTCACCACGTTCCATCCCCTGCCATGGGCAGGGACACCTTCCACTATTCCAGGTTGCTCCAAGCCCCATCCAATCTGGCCATGGACACTTCCAGGCATGGGACAGCTCCAGCTTCTCTGGGAACCCTATTCCAGGGCCTCCCCACCCTCACAAGGAAGAATTTCTTTCCAGTATCCCATCTAAACCTGCCCTCTGGCAGTTTAATACCACAGCAACAACTTCACAGCATGTTTCTAACCTGATTTCTTTTATTACGTCTTTGCCTGCCACAGTAAAGAGCCATGAGCTATCAGAAATCATCTCTTTGTTTATCTACTCATGAATATTCATTTAATTCCAGCTCCTGTGACACATGGACCTTGTTGAGCACATCCAGAGAGAGGCACTGGCCCAAGCCCTACCCTTGAGCTGAGTTATACTTCCACTCATTAGCAACACAAAGTGAAGATTAATCAATTACTGCATCACCAAGACGGGAATTTGGCTGCCCAGTGTGGAAAGGTTGGGGCAAAGCTCATGTCTATTTTGGGCTGTTTATAATCTGCTTCCTAGTTACCCAAGTTTGCCCTTTTCATCACTAAGAAGATGTGTTATTATGTAGTTACAATATTTCTAAATATACCCACTTCTCCCAATATTTAGGTGGGAATGGAGGTGCCTGGAGCCAGTCCAAGAACAGGGTAATGACTGCAAGAACACTGAGATGGGCAGTAACTCAACTTTTCCCTTCAAAATACCTAATTTTGCACTTTGGAGGAATTCCTGCACATCCCAGCTAACAGTCAATGTCACATAAGGAGATTCCCATCAGAAGGTATGGAAGAACAGCAGGGAGGATATAAGGACATGGAACTTCTGAAGCAAGTCCACAAGAGGCCAGAGAGATGCTCTGAGGACTGGAGCCCCTTTGCTCTGGAGTCAGGCTGGGAGAGCTGGGAATGTCCAGCCTGGAGAAAACTCCAGGGAGACCTCCGAGCCCCTTCCAGTGCCTAAAGGGGCTCCAGGAGAGCAGGAAAGGGGCTTGGGACAAGGGCCTGGAGTGACAGGACAAGGGGGAATGGATTCCCACTGCCAGAGGGCAGGGCTAGATGGGATACTGGGAAGGAATTGCTCCCTGTGAGGGTGGGGAGGCCCTGGCACAGGGTGCCCAGAGAAGCTGTGGCTGCCCCACGCCTGGAAGTGTCCAAGGCCAGGTTGGATGGGGTTTGGAGTAACCTGGGACAGTGCAAGGTGTCCCTGCCCATGGCAGGGGGTAGAACGGGATGAGCTTTAAGGTCCCTTCCCACCCAAAGCATTCCATGACTCCATGAATTATGGACAGACAAACTCTGTAGTTCAAGGACAAGAATCTGCCCTCCTGTCTCTCCCTACTGAAGAGACATCACAGACACAGGATAACATCTTCCAGATGTTCACAGGGCGAGTTCCACTGGAATTACCTCCCATTCCTTCCCTGCCCTTGTGCCTGTGCTTCTCCCCGCTCCATGCTCACACATCTGCTTCTAGCTCGCAAAGGTTTCTGTCAATACCTTAAATCAGGAATGCCAGGCACTGTGTGGGTTTGTGATGCAGAATACTGGGAGCTGTTGAGGGAGAGGGGCTGGGATGGACACGGATGGGTGATGCCTGCACACCCTGGGGGAATGCCAACCCCGTGGGAGTGCAGCCACCACGCCTGTGCTGGCTGGCACAACATGAAATCTGCTGACACATGAGAAGGATTTGTCATCGGACGCCTCAGAGCTCTGAGCAGCTGGGGGAGAGCTCGGCACCTGCCTGGGATGCTCTGAATGGCTCCAAGTTCTCATTCCATCCTGCAGCAAAACACAGCCTCGGACAACCTTGGCTTCCTCAGACAGGAGGGATCATTGGCTTCCTGTGCTGTTTTTTGTGACTGTTCCTGTGGTCCAGTGATCCCATCGCATCCCATCCTGGGGTCCCATGGCAGAGAACAGCCCTGCCCCACCACGAGCAGGATTGGATGTGCCAGCACTGCAAACCGGTATTTTCTAGGTGATAATCCCAGATCCTAACAATGCCAGAGTAGAAGGGGTGGAGCATATATTTTTTTCTTGGCCTCCAGGGATTGAAATAGAAGAAGAAAGTCAGTTCTGCCCTATCCAGTTACTGCAATGTAATCAAACAGGGCCACTTTCACTGACAAACTTGAGCTGCAGCCAATCTGCTTTGTCTTCCACGGCCTGAGGCTCCTAACTCAGAGAGGAGCAGGAGCACTTTTCCAGGGCCCTCATGCTGCTCTCCCCTCCAGCCTGAGCCCTACACTCTCTCCCAGGTGTCTCTCCTCCCTGGGCCATCCCAAGTTCTCTCCCACAGCACACACACTCTCAGGCATTTCCAAACAACATTATGTTTACCCAGGCAATTTCCCAGGTCTCTTTTTAACAAAACCCACAAATTTCTTCCCTTCCTCCTGGTCATGAACACTTCCCTATGCCAATTCCCAGTCAATTCCTCATCTTCCAACAGTTAAAAGTGAAATAGCAACATGAGTGATGTCAAACCCAAGTGTCCCTCCACCTGAAAAAGCAGATTTTTCAGTGTCAGCTATCAGGATCACCTGCAAACCAGCGGTCACTGGGTTGACTGGTCCCACATAACAGCATTTCCTTCTCCAGACAGGTTTGTCCTGCAGCACCTGCACTTCCCCATCACAGGAAAATTTTCCACTGGTGAGGAAATCAAAGCACGACACTCACCATCCCTCAGCCCACGCCAAGTGCCACATATAGAATGTGAAGGCTGTGCCTTGTCAGAGCTAGAGGGAGCTCCCAGTCTGCCCAGGACAAGGGTGCAGGAACTATTTAACCCCTTGTTCAGCTCTCCAAAATCAACCTTCAGTTATTGCTCCTATAAGTGCAATTTTCATTTCCACTCCTCCCAATATTTAGAAGGCAATAGGGGTGACCAGGCCACAGTCAGGAGAGCAGCCTCCTATATAAACTCCATGAATATTCAAAAAGAGAAATTTCCAAGTGCTCTGGGGTAGTTACAGCTCGATTACTCAGCTGGAAGACCCAGGGTACATCTGGGTGACCTGGAAATAGATCTGGAATCAGAGCCAGAGCAGAGTGGTAAGCACATAATCCTTGGCCCTGCTTGTGCTGCCAAGCCCTGCCCTGGCACAGCAGATGTGAATCCCGCCTGGGACATGAAACCTGCCCATGACCACATGGATCAATCGCTGAAGAGTCACCATCTTTCACTTTCTGGCTCAGCCTGCCATGAAGAACTAGGGAAACCAGATGCTTCCCAGGCTTCCACACACGAAGCACAAACCAAATATTCTTACTGCTGGGGTGAACAAATGTTACAGAAAAGTGGAACTGGCTCCCACTAAGGCACAGCACAAAAAGAGGAGAGGGACTGGCACAAAGCTCTTGCGCTCCAAGCAAACTCTTAAAGGATTTGTCAGGTGCAGAGAGGGAGACAAATGTACCCAAATCAAAGTAAAAGAAGGAATTTTAAGTGAACAATAAATGCAAAACAAATGGCATGGGGGTAAAACCTGCTTCTTGGGGTAATTTCCACAAAGCAGCAAATTTTTATTCCACTAGAACCAGCAACAGACTGTTTAAGCTTTTGCACAAGAAGAACTGAAAGGACCAAGAGTCCAGAGATCTCCAGAGGGAAAAAAAAAAAAAAAAAAAAAGAGGAAGAAATGCAGCCCGTGGGATCATTGTCACTGCACTGGCCCCTCCAGCCACCTCCTGGGAATCCCAGCTCCACTCTCAGCCCTATCCAGCAATGTTAGAGCAGGGGCGGGGAGAAAATCTCTGGCACCAGCACAGGTTTTGGCTTTGCTAGAAACACCAGGATTTTATGGGACACCGTGTTCCCTCCCAGAGTACCTGGACCAGCGCCCTGGTCTCTCCAGGACAGCTATTCCTCCTCAGCAGGCACACGCCTTTCTCAGGTTTTGTGTTTTCCATCTCGTCCCTCACTCAGCCCGGGGAGGGGGGTCGAGGTGTGTCCCTACTTTTCCCACAGCAGCAGTGGGAGATGTGACTTACGTCTATCGAGTGCTCCCGCTGCAGGAGCCTCCTGGTGTCCTTGTCGTGGTGGTTGAGCTCCGTGTCACAATTTAGTGGGCCAGGTGAGGAGTTTTCCGATTGGTTTTTCTGACTGCGCTCCGCAGGGATGCTCCCATCCACATCCACCACATCCAGCTCCTTTTCCAGCTCCTCCATCTCCTCTGGAGATAAAGTAGACAATAAATTGTCTATATCTGGATCTTCACTAACTTGTCGCCGGTATTTGGCAACTTTGGACATCTTGGCTCGCTGGCGAGACACGGTGGCGGTTTTGTGGTACCCAAAGCAGGAGAAAAAAAAGAAGCCGAAGCTCCAAGGCTGCTTCCCAAGCAGCAGTAAGTGCTGAAGTGTTAAATCTCAGCAGCTCTGCAGCCCGGGATATGGTGGTTATCCCGAGGGGACACCCCTCGGTCCAAGGGTTGGCCAATAAGAGGATGCAGTGGCGGTTCGGGTGCTGGAAAGCCAATGGAGCCCTGCGGGAGGCGGGGAATGGTGCTATCAGAGGAGCCTGAAACCCGAGGACATTCCAGGGAACCATGCAGAGCTGCATGACCAAATTTAGTCCGAAGCATTTCGCCTTTTAAAGGCAATGGGCCAACCCAGTGAGAAAACAGGGAAAAATGCACCAGCAGGCAGGCCGGGGATGGGGGTGGGGGAGGCAGCCCCAGCCTATGCCATGGGGGCTGAGGGGCTACTAAAGTGGGCAGCATGGCTACGAAGGGATGGGGGGAGCCTCTGCTGTGACAGTGTCAGCTGTTGGCTGAAATCGGCAAGGAAGTACCCACTCCAGAGGAAGTTTTCCTCTTTATCCCGCTGCAATCTGGGATCGATGCCATTAGCCGAAGTGCTCAGCCCCTCGGGAAAGAGGTGGAAGATGGTGTTGGGGCAGACTGGTTCCATCGGAGGGATGGAGGCAGCAGGTAGCGAGTGCTCCCGGCTCTGCAGATCTGACCCCCCAGGGACTGTCAGAGCTCCTGCCGACCCTCAGACCCTGGGGGGCTCTTCCTGCAGCTGCCCTTTCTCACACACTCCTGCTTCCCCGTGCCAAGCCCCAAAGTCATCCCTCCTGCACAGATGGAATGCCTGAGGCTCCCCTGCTCCTGGTCCAGGCAGTGCCCTAAGCCTGGGCTTTGGCTGGCGGCACCAACTTTCCATCTCCCTAATCCATAAAGAAGCTTTACCGGCACCTGGGAGTTCTCCCTCAGGGACAGAAGGAGACAGGCTCTTCTCTCCAAGTTTCCAGGCAGCTTTACCCTATGTCCAGCATTTTGTAGCCATTCGTTATCCTGCCAGCTTCATCCTGGTTTTCTTCATTCTTTATCATCCTCCTAATACTTACTGCTTGCTCTTATCCAAGCAAGGAGCCCTTTGGTCTTTTTTGATAAAATAAGTTCCGCTAGGATTTTCCTCAGCCTAATCACCTCCTCTGCCTGTCTCCCTGGCCAGATCCCATCCTGCACACAGGCACTGGGTGCTCCAGGTGAGTCTCCCAGTGCCATGTATTACAAACTAGACATTCCCCATCCTGATAGGAAATGTACATTCTTGGTGCATTCTAGGATTTCCTTTATCTCCAGCACTGCAGTGCCCAAGTCCGGCTGTCCTGCTCATATCCTTCCTATGATTCACTAGCATGGCTGAGATTTTTTCCAGATTGTGGAAGAAACTATTGGGTTTAGTTTCCAAGTGCACAAATGTAAACATTGCCATGGTGGATTCCATCCCCATCACTTCTGTTTCCCTGATCCTGCAACCCTGGTCTTGGTGCTCATTTGCACTGGAAGGGACACAGCCATTCTCTTCCCCTGCTGGCCTCAGACACAGAACCATGGAATGGTTTGGGTGGGAAGGGACCTTAAAGCTCATCCAGTTCCACACCCTGCCATGGGCAGGGACACCTTCAACTATCCCAGGTTGCTCCAAACCCCAGCCAAGCTGGCTTTGAACACTTCCAGGGATGGGGCAGCCACAGCTTCTCTGTGCACTCTGTGCCAGGGCCTCCCCACCCTCACAGGGAAGAATTTCCTCCCAGTATCCCATCTAGCCCTGCCCTCTGGCAGTGGGAAGCCATTCCCCCTTGTCCTGTCACTCCAGTTCCTGGTGAAAAGTCCCTTTCCATCCTTCTTGACTCTCCTTCCCCAACACTGCCACGGCTCTGACAGTGCTGAAGACAACAGAAACCACAGTTAATTTAGTGTTTGGTGTCCATTTCGTGCCGTCTTCGCCTGAAGAAGCCAAATGAGTGTCTTGATTGGTCCGCCTTAATACAGCCCTGGTCCTCTCTAAGGTCTAGTCTGGGCACTTTTCAGGATTCAAGGCTGGAAATGTTTTAATACTGTGTGTTTTGGAAGAGAAATTTGAGCAGAGTCTAGGGATGGAAGAAATTAACTGACAGGAGGGTGGATCCACATGGCTGTCAGGCTCTGCTCCCAGGGAACAAGAGACAGGACAAAAGGAAACGGCCTCAAATTGCACCAGGGGAGGTTTAGGTTGGATATTGGGAAAATTTTGTTCCTGAAAGGATTGTCCTGTCCTGGCACAGCTGCCCAGGGCAGTGGTGAAGACCCCTTCTCTGGAAGGATTTACTGGGTTAGTGGTAGTGCTGGAGGAACAGTAGGACTTGATGATAGTAGAAGGCTTTTCCAACCTAAACGAGTCCACGATGCTATTCTATAAATTTCCAACCCTCCAGTATTTCTACGGTGTAGTTGTGCTCAGTCATCAAGTGCTTATAAGAGGTGAGCAACAAACTGGCAGCTCATTTCCTAATTGGAAAGCACACAATAAAAGGTTGTGAGGAATCACATCTCTGTTTCTGCCTCTTCTTGGAACAATCCAAGCATTCCCAGGTGTGCCACCCCAGGCTCCAGGGACAGGACATGTAGAGAGTCCCAGGGATGAACCGCAATGCTAAAGCAGAGAAAGAATCATTCTAATTAAAAGGAAAATTTGGAATTTTCTCTGTCTGCCTTTCCTTTACAGTAAACCATTGCAAACTTTCCCATGTTGTAAACTGATTTTCAACAGAATAAAATCACTATTAACACCTTGATAAAAATCTCTATTTTGTCATTCCTGAATCTTGATTCCTGTGACGAGAATTACACCAAATTCCCTAAGAAGCTGTGAACGTGGCCTGGAAGACTGCAAATTTCTCCTGAAGTATCACCCATCCTTTCCTGATCCAGGAGTCCATGACTGCTGTGCACTGCTCCCCTGTGCTGTAGAGCTGGGCAGAGGTAGCAGAGAGCATACTTTTCTATTCCTATATATTCCTACATTAGCAGAAAATCTGGGAGAGAGGCATGGGACACCCTAAACCTTTAGAGTGGGTGGTCTCACTGTGATTTGTCTTGGCTGTCACAAAGCCCTTTTTAACTGGGATATTGGCTCAGTTCTGTTAGATCATATTCCACAGGGTTCTTGGGGCTGTAGAAAGAAAACACTAGAAAGAAATCATGTGTTTCCACCCCAGAATAAGAGGAGCTCTGGATATGTCTGCACTGGCTGGTCCTTCATGGGCTACCAACAACCGGGAATGGGGACGTGTTTGGGGCCTTGCTCCAGAGCTGGTTCCAGCCACCGCAGTGTGGAATAGCGAAGTACAGAATCCCAGAACTCCGGAATTGTTAGGGTTGGAAGGGACCTCTGGAGATCACCCAGTCTGACCCTCTTGCCCAGGCAGGGTCACCTGGTGACACAGGAACATTTCCAGGTGTGGAATATCTCCAGAGAAGGAGACTCCACACCCTCGTTGGGCAGCTATTCCAGTGCTCTACCCTCCTCCGTGGAAAGAAGCTCTTCCTCATGTTGAGGTGGAAGTTCTTGTGCTTTCGTTTATGGCCATTTCTCCTCATCCTGTTGCTCGGTACCACTGGAAAGAGTCTGGCACTACCCTCTGACACCCCTTGGAGATATTTGTCTGGATTGATGGGATCCCCTCTCAGTGTTCTCTGGACTAACCAGGCCCAGCTCCTGCAGTCTGTCTCCATCAGAGAGATGCTCCAGGCCCCATGTGGTTCGGAGCAGTGGGAAACCGCGTAGTTTGGCACACAGGAGCTCCTGGTGCACAGGAGCTCTGCCAGTCCTGAATTTATCGGGATGCCATTGCCTTAGCAACCAACACCTTGAGGGCACTAATGAGTATTTCCAAACCACTTCCAGCTTTGAAGTGCCACAACAAGCCATTAGAGAGGAGGGACAGAAACAGCGGCAGATTAAGCAGCTTTTCCAGGCATATTTACAAACTCTGGCAGAGCTGAGAAAGCTTTCTGTGCCCCCCACCTCTCTCATCACCATCTGGGACCATTCATCTGCCTTTATTTTTCCCTATTAGCTGACAAAGGACAGCTGAAATTTGGATGGATTCCTCTAGTCTGTTTTTCTTTCCCTCTCCTTCACAGCCTGCAGGAGGAGGGGTTTTAATTATTTTCTAAACTGTTCGCTGAAGAGTGACATTTCCCTGCCTGGCCACGACACGTGGTGTCCTGTGGCCAGTGAGAGAAATCGCTTCTCTCTCAAACCCAATTACATCTTTATCCAAAACCTCCTCCCCAGACACGTGTTCACACGACAGCAAGAGTGGAGAAGATTTTATATTTTGGGAAATGAACCAAATCCTGGCTGTGGGGAAACTCAGAAAACCCAGAAAGCCCTTGGACATCTTCCCTTGGGCAATGCTGAAGCTCCTGCACCTCACAGACCTACCATGTTTCACCAGCTCTCCCACAGCTTGTGAAAGGTGGGACCAGAATAACCGTTTAGCCTGATTTAATTAACTTACCACTCTTTGGGGGAAGTGACAAGGGCTATGGCAAAAAATTGCCACCCTGAGAAGGGTCAGACCAGTATGAGAGCAGTCACAGAATTATGGAATTGCTGAGTTTGGAAAAGCCCTCTAAGTTCTCCAAGCACTGCCAAGGGCACCACTAACCCATGTCCCCAGGTACCCCATTCACATGGTTTTTTTAATCCCTACAGGGAGGGTGATTACACCACTGCCCTGGGCAGCTGTGCCAGAGCCTGACCACCCTTTTCAGGAAGAAATTTTCCCCAGTATCCAACCTGACCCTTCCCTGGCACAGCTTGAGGCCATTTCCTCTTGTCCTGTCCCTTGTTCCCTGGGAGCAGAGCCAAACTCCACATAGCCACACCCTCCTGTCTAGAAGGTCCCGCCCGAGCCTTCTTTCCTCCAGGCTGAGCTCCACCAGCTCCCTCAGCTGCTCCTGATTCTCCAGACCTTTCCCCAGCTCCATTCCCTTCTCTGGACACGCTCCAGCCCCTGAATGTCCTTCCTGAATTGAGGGGCCCAGAACTGACCCCAGGATTCGAGGTGTAGCCCCACCACTGCCCTCCATAGGGGGTTGAAGTCACAGCAGTACTGGAAGACACCAGAGTGGGGAAAGCTGCTCGAGTGGCTGGGAGAAGCCGAGATTTCCTACTTTTCCCTTCTCCCCTTCTTGGCCAAAGCAGAAGCCACAATACTACCTCCCAAGAATCTCCAGAACTGCATGACCCCCAAACCTCCACCTGAAATCAGGCCAAACACACCTGTTCATGAAACCCCAGGAGTCTTTTAAAGCCCCAGAACCCAACACAGCAGGCAGAGCATTCCAGCTCCTTCAAGGTGCTTCAGCCCATGAATTATTAACACAACTAAGTCCTTGGAGAACAACCTACAGTCAGTTTTTGCTACCGGATGATTTGCTGCCCTTACAGGAGAGTGATGTTAAATTAGGAGTAGAAAAGAATAAGCAATTTACAACTTAGAGTAGCTGCAAACCACCGGGTGGAGTAAGGCTCCAGGGCAGAAAAGGAGGCTCAGAGGGGACCTTCTCACTCTCTTCAACTCCCTGACAGGAGGACGGAGCCTGGTGGGGTAGGGCTCTGCATCCAGGGAACAAGTGATGGGACAAGAAGGAACAGCCTCATCTTGTACCGATTGCTCTGCAAGCTGCCTGGAAATCTCCTGCCAGCACAGACACCGTTCTCTGGATTCCAGCTCTGCCTGCCCAGGGAACTGATCTGGTGATAGGGATGTCAAATACCAGTTCCCAGCTATGCGTGGAATCACAGGAGCAGCCCCTGGGACATGTGAGGTCAGCCCAGCTTGTGCAGCAGCATCAGGAATGATGTGGATTTGGACCTTGACGTTCCAGGCGAGGCTGGACAGGGCTTGGAGCAACCTCGTGTAGTGGAAGATGTCCCTGCCCATGGCAGGGGGTGGAACAGGATGAGCTTTAAACTCCCTTAAAACCCAAACCACTCCATGATTCCATGAAACCTGGAGCAGAATGGTTTGTCCTTGGAGCAGCTCGCACAGGTAGTTCCTAAAAGAGCTGGAGAGGGACTTTGGACAAAGGCCTGGAGAGACAGGACAAACGGCTTCCCACAAACAATGGGTTAGATGGGATACTGGGGAGGAATTCTTCCCTGTGAGGGTGGGGAGGCCCTGCTACAGGGTACCCAGAGAAGCTGTGGCTTTCCCATGCCTGGAAGTTTACAATGCCAGGTTGGACGGGCCTTGGAGCAACGTGGAATTAGTGGAAAGTGTCCCTGCCCGTGGCGGGGCATAGCACTGGATGGGATTTAAGATCCGTCCCACACAACGGCTCCCGCGCTCAGGCTTTTCTCCCCTCACGGCCCGGCGACACCTCCGCCGTCACCGTGCCTGTCAATCAGTGCCGGGGGCACGGCACATGCGCAGACACCACCCTAGCTCGCGCCTCGTCCCGCCCTCCGCTGCTATTGGCCAGTGCAGGGCTGCCGCAGCCAACCGCGCGCGGGGAGGTGGTGGGGCCGGGCAAGATGGAGGAGTACGCGCGCGAGCCCTGGTGAGGGGAGCGGCGCGGGGCTGGCTCGGGATCGCGGGGGCTGGCTTGGGATCGGGATCTGCGAGCGCTGGGAAAGGCAGGGGGAGCGGTGCGGGCGCGCCCCGGGGCCGCTTCCCGTCGAGGGGGGCGGGGTGACCTTGGTGGGGCCCACTGAGGGAGGCGGTGGAGGCCGCGCCGCGGGCGGCAGCCACGGGGCCCGCTCGGGGCCTGGGCCGTCAAACTCTGCCGCTGCCGAGCTCCGCGCGGCCTTCCGGGGCGGCGAGGAGCCGGCGGGGCACTGCGGCCTGCGCCGCTCATGCACCTCCGAGGGCTGCAAACCCTGCAGTGATGGTCCCGCGTCGGCAGCGCTGCGGTCCTTCAACACCCCCTTACTCGCAGCCCCACGTCGATCCCTCATCCTCAGCTTCCCTTCCAGCCTTCCATTATCCTCATTGCCCCATTATCTTCATTGCCCCATTATCCTCATTGCCTCCTGATCCTCAGTTCCCCTCGGCTTCAGCCCCGTCGTCGGCTTCCCTATCCTCAATCCTCCCTCATCCTCAGCTCCTCACGTTCTCAGTCCCTTCCTCATTCTCAGTCTCCCCTCATCCACAGACCACCCCCCAGCCCCTGTTTTCATTCTCAGTCCTTTCGTCATCCTCAGACCCTCCATTTTCAATCCCTCCTCATTCTCAGCTCTCCTCATATCTCCGCCTGATCTACAGCCCCTCCAATCCTCAGTCTCCTCTTCGTACTCAGCCACCTCGTCCTTAGGCCGCCGTCTCATCCACAGCCCCACCCTGATCCTCAGCACCACCATCTTCAGCTTCCCCACTCAGCCTTCCTTCATTCACAGCCCTCCTCTCCCTCAGCCTCCCTCACACCCCACTCAGTCTTCTCTCACCCATAATTCTTTCTCAGTTCTCTCCCTCATCCTCAGTCTCCTCCATCCTCAGCCTCCCCCACCCCCTTCTCAGCCTTCTCTCACCCTTAATTCACTCACAACCTCTCCTCAAGTCTCCCTTCATCCTTGGCC